>VDFB02133641.1:23422-116890 GCA_007258455.2 Sequoia sempervirens | reverse complement strand
CCCAAAAGCATAGGATCAAACACCCAAAAAAAATGTATCAAAAGATTGATTTACAAGCCATAAACAAGGCTTCACTAGGTCTGTACAAGGAAGCTTTCAACTTGTCAAGGAACACCCCAACACCCCTAATGCCTTTAAAAGACTCCAACAGGTTCCCCAAGACCTATTCCATGCTTTCCATCTATTTCAAAATTACCTCATTAGTATTTAGCTACCTCATCACCTATGTTGTCTATTTATGAAGCCTTGAATGACATATATTTCATTTATTTTAATGGATACATTTTTGAGGAACTAATATTTGTCTCATTACCATGCTATAGGTAAAATTATCCACTATGATAAAGAAATGAACAAGGAAGAAAGATCTAATAGATGAAGAGTATGAAACCTTCAAAGAATAGGAGAGATAATGGGTGGCGACATATCGCGGAAAGAAGAAATTGGAAACAATTGACGAAAACAAGCCAATTGAAGAGGAACCTCAATCGTTAAAAAGAGAAGAAATTGGTAGCACAAAGGGAAAAAATGCGATAGAGTCATGTTAGGAGAGATGCAAATACCCTACTTGGAGACACACCCTCTACCACAAGTGAATACAAAGGGACACCATTAAGCACAAGTGAATATGGAGGGACACCATCTACCGCAAGTGAGTATGGTTGGATACCATCCACCACATCTGAAGTTGAGAGTAAATCATCATTCAGATTTGATGAAGAAGGTATGCCATCATCCCCACATGAACCTCAAGGTATGTCTTCTATTCCACCCTCGATCGAAGGTACACAATCTAGCCCACCTCAATTAAATATTGATGAAATTGCTGATGTTGAGATGTATGTACCTAGGAGAACACCACCTAGAATTTTGCGTAGAAAGCCAAAGTTTTTGATTAATATTGATGAGGATATTTTGTAGCACATGTAAGGTAAGATTCCAAAATGCACTTGTAGAAGATATGTTGATAAGATTTGAAATTTTTTCTTTGAAAGGCTAAATGAGATCGCAAGATGTCAACTATTTGTTCAAATGATGCAGGGTTTAAAGTAAAGAAACATCATGAAGACTCTTGGGTTGAGAACATCGAATGCATCAAGTGAAAACATTATTGTGAAGAATCTAATGGATGCTTATGAGAGTGTGGGTAAGACCTCACGCTCAAAGGATAGTAATGTCACCCAACGTGTCATTACATTGACTTTGGTAAGCTATCAAAAAAAGAGATCTCGTCTCATTAAAAAGACAAGTGAACAAATGGGAATTAGTAGAATTTTTTTATCAAAAGCCATTGAAAGGCGGCAAAGAATTGAGGGCACCGATTCAAATGAATTATGGGCATTCTCGAGAAGACTACAACATAAAGATACAAAAGTTTTGAAGCATTGAGAACACTAATTGAAGATTATTGGAAGAATAATACAAGGCCATCTCTGAATCAAAGGGATGTCAGTAAGAAGGAGAATCGGTAGTCAGAACCGGAGCCACATGCAAAGCATTTTTTGGATAGACTCAAACCCAATTTTTCATAAATTTCAAAATGATTATCCTCAAATTAGTATTTATCAAAGATTTTTTGAAATGATTAAACCTTTTTATGTAAATATAAATCACACATGCACTACTTGTTGCTGTAGACTACATATTGAACTCGCTAACCATTATGATGTTTATCATTCTATATGTTTAGATTTGCATACTAACGACGTTTTGTAGGATTGTGGCATAGAACTTGCACCAAAATCTTCAAGAGAGTTCTTATAATTTTTTTTTGTCAAATAGAGGATGGCCAAATATTCTATAGGACAACATGCTTGGATGGTTCATGCGAGTGTTGTGGTGGCTTACAATGAATGCCAGTATTTCAACATATGGAAAGCACAGATGAGGTGGGACATAAACTACTAGATTTCGGGAAGTATAAAATAGTGGCTTACACTCAAAAAGATGGGTCTCAAGAAAAAGGTGTGATTTGGTTATTGAGAAGATTCCAGTGTATCAGTTTATGTCCATGTTTCATGAGAATCTAGTGTATGAGTATGCAAGGCATACCCATAGAGCTCGATGGCTAGAAACACAATTAAAGCTATGCAAGGACACCTTTCCAGTTGGAAGCATAGTATTAGTGGTTGAATCTATAGAGAACTACACTCTACAGCCACAGTGTGAGGTGCAGTCACAGTATTACAACTCCACACAAGTTTTGATATTTGTGCACATAGCATTCATTCATGCACCTGATAGTACAGAGGACCAAAGGAAGGTATTGAGAGTATCACTTTTATATTTTAGTGATCACACACATTCTCCAGAGTTCATGCAAGGTTGCTTCCATATGTTCTATAGTGATTTGGCTCGGAGGGGCATAACATATGGTTGACATATAATATGGTCGGATAACTGTGCAACATAGTTCAATACTGCACGCATGTTCTACTGGTTGTGCAAGACACATCTCACTACAGGTGTTCAACATATGTGGAACTTTTGTGAGGCCAGACATGGAAAGGGGGAGCATGATGGTGCAGGAGCATGCGTGAAATGAGCATTAGCACAAGAAGAGTTAAAGTATAAAGAAAGTGCAAAGTTGACAGATGCAAGTTCAATCGTCGAGTGGTGTAATGCTTCGATGGGTCTAGGTCATGAAGGTACGTCTTCATTTCATATATTTTTTTGGTTGATGGATGATACTAACATTGCACCATATGAGGATTTTTATACACTAATAGGATCAAGTGAGCTACACTCTTTCCTTAGCTCAAATGCAGGTTCATGGAGTATCGATACACGTAAGATGGCATGCTTTTATTCTTCATGTACATTGCAAGCCTGGAATGATTGTGAGTCAGGGGAGTGGGTTGACAAATGGTTGACAAGTTATCTTAGCCCACTTCACACATATCGCCCTTCGATGACATTGGAACTAACACAGATGGAATCATCAGTTGAATTTGACCAGATATTAGATCTAGTTTAACCAGGTAATATATCTACTTGCTTCATTTTTGAAATTCCATATTGTTATCTTACTTTGTACTATATTCATAATGTTGACTAATTTCAAGTGATTTTCTGCACATATCAATGCAGGGCATGTTTATGCAGTTATTGCAAATGAAGAAAACGAAGAGGGAACAAACTATTACTTGTGTCGTGTTGAGGCCAAAAAGAAATTGGAAGCCCCAGTTATAGATGGAGAAAACATCGAATACCTTACAAGCTTAGTTGTTGTTACTGGAACATGGCGTAGAAGGTACCCACATAAGAGTGTTAAACATTGGATGTTTGAGGACTTTGACATGCATCATAAGATTCTTCATTACTTGAACCTTGTGGCATCCAATGTTCGTTTGAGAAAATATTGGGGTAGATATTTGAGCAAGACCTTGTGGAAGGTCCGTGAGTCTGACCATGAGGCAATACTTGACACAATAAAGAGTAGAGAAGATCCAGATGGTTCATTGGATTAATTTGTAAGTATATGCACAATGGTTCTTATTAATTTATACTTTTATCCATGTTAATTTTTTTGATGCCAATTCTATCATCTTATTTTACTTTGCGTATCTATAAGTAACCTGGTAAACATTGATTGGTGTCCCCTTGCAGAAAATGTAGATTTATGAGCCATCCAAGAGAATCTTAGGTATAAAAGCAATGCAACATCCCTATTTTGATGATCGTGACAAATCTCAATTATGATTTTCAGCCATTACAAAAGTGCATGTGAAGCTTAGTGAGGGAATTTCAAGTTATTCATTTGAAGTTAACCTTATCATGAGCACCTATGATGTAGAAATTATAGGAGCATCTCGAATTTCAAGATATTCTAGATTCATGAGAGGTGTTGTGTGCAATAGGTATCTTGGAACTCGCAGTGAAGATGTATAACTAGGAGTGACTAAGTTGAGAGACTGCCATGCCTATCTGTAAGTTCCTTCCATCTATTTTCATTTCATTTCCATTTTGGATGAGCTATTTCTTTTTATTCTTTTACTTTGCGTACATCTGTAACTAAACTAGTAAAAATTGATTGGTCTCTCCTTGCAAAAAATGTTGATTTTTGAGCCATCGAAGAGAATCTCAGCCAAAAAAGCAATGCAACATCCTTATTTTGATGATCTTGACAAATATCAATTCTGATTTGAAGCCATTATAAAAGAGCGTGTGAAGCTTTGTGAAGGAATCTCAAGTTACTCATTTGAAGTTAACCTCTAAATGAGAACCTATGATGTAGACATTACAAGAAAATCTCAAATGTATGAGTGACATTGTAAAATATATGTGAGAACAGAGTACCTAAGGCATTGTAATGAGATTTGTACTTGTAATGACATTTATTGAAATATTGAAATTCGGTGCAGGGGCACCAAGGTTATTGAGAAAATTTGGTTCATGGAATTATTTTAAGTTAGTAAATTGTGTTTTGAGTAAATTGTCAATTGAATAAGGTCATATTACATGGTAAATTGATTTATAATGTAATAAGTAATGTTAGTTACAAGATAAATAGTTAGGCATGATTGGAAGGATGTAGAATCATTTGTAAAGGATAGATTTAAAGCCTCTTGAAGGCTCAGACACAATGTAATTTTGGTGTAGGAGCACCTAGTCTCCTAGTTGCAAAATTTCACTTTTTGAAGGTTGATAGGTGGTCAATAGATTAGATTAAGGTATTTTGTGTTTATTTATGCTAAATAAGGTCAATCAAGACCATTTAAGGTGTATTAGGGTGAGTTTTTGAGTCTCGGTGGTCAAATGTGCAAAAAAATGCATTCTTGCTACAAAATTGTCAATATTTGAATTTGTAGCCTTTTAAAGGAAAATCTTTGAATTTGGTTGTAAATGAGCATGAATGAGGTCTAAGAGTTTGATATACCATTTAGAGAGATTGGTTTTCATGGAGTTCCTTTCAAAGCATCTACTTTTATTGTTCCTACGGTAAACTGTTTGATAGAGTTGGTGGAATTACCTTTCTTAGTAATCACTATTAGTTCAAGATTGAGATTGTTAACCTTGAGAGAGTATGACTTAGGCAAAAGGAATTTGATATGGCTATTATTTTTAAAGAATTCAAGCGGGATGTACTCCACATTGATTCCATTCCTCAGTCTTCACTTGATGGCATGAAGGAATGGCTGAACTCCATGGATATAAAGTATTATGAAAGTAGAATGAACTTGAAATGGTGGCCAATTTATTGAAGATGGTGGATGGGAATTTTTGAATATGGAAGCTAGTGATTCTGATTCTGATAATTTAGAAGAGTTAGAACAAGGATATATGAGTTCCCTCTAATGTAGAAGAGGATTCAGAATCATATTTCATGTAGCCACCATCAAGAGTGTTACAAGCCAACAAGATGGAGGGAATTATTATATAAGGATAATTTTCAATGTTGTAGGTACTGACTTTAATACCAACTACAATGGCAACATTGAAATTCCCTAGCAATATTTATGTTGAGGAAATTTTCTTTAGATGCAAGGATTCAAATCACATCAACCATGTGGTACAAATGATTAAATCCCAGAGATGATTTGTAGCAATGAAAGAGTCTGAAAAGGCAGAGAGAGCTACACTAGTGACTCAGGAGAAAATTCAGCTTTCAAAAACAAAGTCAATTAGGCTATCAGACGTGTGGATCGGGCCAGCATTTGGTGGAAGAGGAAGAAAGATGACTAGAACTCTGGAGGTCCACCATACTAGATTTCGGTATTCAACCATGAGAGTAGATGAGAGAGCTGATATCATGTATCAAAACATTAAGCATGCATTCTTCCAACCAGTGGAGAAGGAGATGATTACTTTGCTTCATTTTCATTTGCATAAACATATCAAGGCATGGAAACCAAGAAGACCAAAGATGTCCAATTTTATGTGGAGGTAATAGATGTGGTCCAAACTTTAGGAGGGGCAAGAAGGTCAATGTATAATTGGTGCAGGAGCATCATTTAGTAGGTTTTGTTCATCAAGGCAAATAAGGAGTAGAATATAGGATTTTGAGTTTTGTATTAAAATAAGGTCTATGAGATCATTCTATTATGTATTTAGTCATATTTTAACTGTATTAGGTGTTTAGGAGGTTGGGTTTTTCAAAAAGTGCAAAATGTTTAAAAATTGCAAAATTGTGCAAAATTTGCATTATGGAGGGAATGTGAAGAGTCAAACCAGTTCAAAGGTCAGCTAGGAAGGTTAATCAATTTTTAATTGGTGGTAAATATTTTAAAAACATGGAGAACTCGAATTGAAGGTTGGATTTTGTGATTTGAAGAAGCAAAAATAATAAAAACTCAGAATTTTCTAGAATTTTCTATATTTTTAGCTATAGTAGCAGATTGTACGGCCTATATTTCAATTAGTTGATCCAGATTTGTTGATATTTTCATATTAGATGGAGTTACCTTTCTTCTTAATCCATTTATAATATTTTCCATAACGTTTTGTGCATTTTATCATCAATTTACTAAAATCGGCCTGAACTTGTACATTTGAAGGTTCTAAGTCAATAAAAATGGCTTTTTGACCCATTCCTCTTTATGTAGCCTCTGTAACTTGAGGAATGGGTCTGCACTAACATAATTAAGGTGTCGTAATGATATGTTAGTGTTGGGGAGGTCTAAAAGTGAGATGGGTGTGAAACCCATGTGTGTAAAAGTGAGTTTTCTTTAAGAAAAATGGTGGTTTTGAAGAGTCAAATTGTGTTTTTGTGTAGGGAAGCATTATTTTATGATTGTTTGAGCTTGTGCAGGGTATCAAAAACTTTTTTGAGTAATTTTTAGGTTGTGGTTAGCTTTGGAAGTATCATTTTCAATAAACCCTTAGGGTTTAGGCTACAATAGAGGGTTTTGTGGTTTACCCATTGTACGGTGGTATAACTGAGATCTGAGTGTGGATGTTGAAGTTTTGACACCTTATAATTTCTTCCCCAAGAGTTGGTAAGGTTTGGATAAGTTTAGAGTATAGACTCTTTTTAAAAGTGGTCTAATTGAGGCCTAAAAAGAGTGAAATTTCAAGTTTTGAAGGAGTTGTTACAAAGCAACTTATGGAGCTGTGTTGATATGTTAAAAAGATCAATAATGGGTCCTTGAATTGAGTTAGGTTGTGAATTGGAAGTGTGTGGTTTAGAATTTGTACCTGATTTAGTGGGTTTCCTATGCTACAAGGGAATAGTGTGATTTGGTTGAGAAAGAGTGAAATGGAGAACTTGATGATCTAATACCTGGTTGGTTGTTGAATTTGTGATTAGTTGTGTTGCAGGACCTCACCCAATTGCATCAATGATCTTGATGAAATTGAGGAAGAACAACAAGAGAGGGACAAGAAAAATAAAATCAATACAGAGTTTCAAGGATTTGTCAAGTGAGTAAGAGAGCTATGGGAGCAACCTCATCTAAAATATTTTGAACTAGAGTTTGATATACCATTTATAGAGCTTGGTTTTCATGGAGTTCTTTTCAAAGCCTCTACCAGTGATTTTGATTATGATAATTCAGAAGAGTCAGATCAAGGATATGAACCCTCTAATGTAGAAGAGGAATGAGAATCACTCTTCATGTTGCAGGTACTGGCTTTAATACCAAATACAATGGCAACATTGAAATTCCCTAGTAGTATTTATGTAAGGGAAATTTCCTTTAGATGCAAGGATTCAAATCACATCAACCATGTGGTACAGATGATTAAATACAAGAGACTATTTGTAGCAATGAAAGAGTCTGAAAAGGAAAAGAGAGCTACATTGGTGACTTAGGAGAAACTTCAACTTTAAAAAACAAAGCCAATTAGGCTGATAGACGTGTGGATTAGGACAACATTTGGTGGAAGAGGATTAAAGATGATTGGAAGTCTGGAAGCCCACCATACTGGATTTTGATATTCAACCATGAGAGCAAAAGCGGGAGTTGATATCATGTATCAAAACATTAAGCATGCATTCTTCTAGCTAGCGGAGAAGGAGATAATTACTTTGCTTCATTTTCATTTGCATAACCATATCAAGGCATGGGAACCAAGAATACCAAGGATGTCGAGTTTTATGTGGAGGTAATGGATGTGGTCCAAACTTTAGGAGGGGCAAGAAGGTTATCTTGTTTTTACTGCTGCTACCTACTTTCACAGTGTTCTTGGATTGAAGGGTTTCATGATGTAATTCGACCCATTACAATTTTTGTGCCTACTATAACTTGTGGAATGGGTCCTCTAACTTGTAAAATACATGCTTAACCTAATTGTAATGTTGTGGAGTCAAGGTTGGGTGTTTGGGATAATGTTCTAGGGCTGCAGCAGGGTATTTTCATGATGAAAATGAGGGTTTCAAGTGGTGTTTTGACAAAATGTGGGAAGGAATGCCCATGTAATGTATTATTCACCATGTGCAAGGTCTGGTAAGTGTGTTTGGTTCTTTTTTTGGGTATGGCAGGTGCGAGAGATAGGAGTTTCATTAAAACCCCAAGTATTTTGCTTGAAATAGAGGGTTTGGTGTATTAGGGGTGTAGAGGTCTTGGACTTGGAAAAAAATCATGGAATTAGAGGTTTTGACACATAACATACTATTGTTTCAAGAATTTGAGTGAATATCTAGTGTTTAAAAGGTTGTCTCTTTGTAAATAGGGCTAATTTAGTATCCTTTATGCAAGGTGGTCTATTGGATCTTAATGATGGTAAAAAGAAACATGGTATGATCTCTTGGGAATTTGTCTTAGGGTATATGTTAAAGCTTGATTGATGTTTGGTTGGCCATTGGATGACCTTCTCTAAAAGATAAGCCCATTTGATGAGATTTGGAGACTATAAGTTAGGCAAGGGTTTGTTGAAAAACCATACTCAAAACTTCCCACAATCAACCAAAGCCTAAAACACATTCAAAAAGGTCTGCACAAGCTTACAAGTTCAAGAGATATCGCTGCCCCCAAATATTCTTCAAACCCTAGCAGTAAACCACCATTTTCCACTAAAAAATGCACCATTTGACATCTAGGGCATCACTTAAAAACCCTCTATTCACCTCCCTTGCACACAAAACTATGCAAACATGTTTTATAATCATGACTAAGCCTTTCCATCAAGTTATAGAAGCATACAGTGGGTGAAAGGCTTAATATGACATTTTAATGCACTCAAAACCCTTAAAATAGGGTATACAAACTGAACCTCAGTAATTGGCTTCTAAAATGCACAAAATCACTTAAAATCCAACGAAACCAAAATTAAAATAGACTTAAGTCTGCTGCCCACCAAATTCCATCAAAAACATAGCACAATCACCCTATACAGAACTGTATAGTTCAATGAAACATCAAATCCCAAAGTGCAAAAGGGTAGCAATCTTTGATGGGGTATTACTTGGATACCATGGTGCTTATGAAATATATGTCTGAACCTATGGGATCATGTTGGGGCCATCTACAATAAACTCTATCAGTTTTTGTTATCTCAGAGTGGTTTTCTCATGATTTCCAGTTTTCAGTTGATGGAAAAAGTGTCAAATGCAAGCAGTGGAAAGTTGCAAAGTGGTGCAACTTTCATTCTACAACTCGTGTGACCAAATGGACTATTCCAACGTGTCCAAATAGGTATGTTTATACTAGGCATGGTTCTCTTTCGTACCCAAACATGCGGAATCGCTCCGAGCTACATTCAATTGGATCGATCCCTTAAGGGTTGAAAGTGCAAAATGGCTGCAAACTTCAGCATGCTTCTACTCGGATACCATGATGCTTAAAAAATTCTTGCCTAATCCTATAGGATTGTGTTGGGCCCCTCTACAATAACCTCTCTCTATTTTTGTTATCTCAGAGTGGTTTTCCTGTGGTGTCCAGTTTTCAGTTGATGGAAAAAGTGTCAAATAGAAGTAGTGGAAAGCTGCAAAGTGGTGCAACTTTCATTCTGCAACTCGTGTGACCAAACGAACTATTCCAACACGTCCGAATAGGTATGTTTATGCTAGGAATGGTCCTCTTTTACACCCAAACACACGGAATCGCTCCGAGCTACGTTCAACCGGGTCGATCCCTTAATGGTCCAAAGTGTAAAATGGCTGCAAACTTTAGCATGCTGTTACTCGGATATTGTGACACTTAGAAACTTCTTGTCTAATCCCATGGGATCGTGTTGGGCCTCTTTATAATAAACTCTCTTGGTTTTTGTTATCTCGGAGTGGTTTTCCTGTGGTGTCTAGTTTTTAGTTGATGGAAAAAGTGTCAAATGGAAGCAATGGAAAGTTGCAAAGTGGTGCAACTTTTGTTCTGCAACTCGTGTGACCAAACAAACTATTCCAATGAGTTTGAATAGGTATTTTTATGTTAGAAATGGTCCTCTTTCGTACCCAAACATGCAGAATCACTCCAAGCTATGTTCAACCATATCGATCCCTTAAGGGTCCAAAGTGCAAAATGGCTGCAAACTTCAACATGTTTTTACTCGGATACCGTGATGCTTAGAAATTTATCATCCAATCCTATGGGATTGTGTTGGCCTCTCTACAATAACCTCTCTCAATTTTTTTTTTAATCTCGAAGTGGTTTTCCTGTGGGTCTAGTTTTCAGTTGATGGAAAAAATGTCAAATGGAAGCAGTGGAAAGTTGCAAAGTGGTGCAACTTTCGTTCTACAACTCGTGTGACCAAACGAACTATTCCAATGCGTCCAAATAGGTATGTTTACACTAGGAATGGTCCTCTTTCATACCCAAACATGCGGAATCGCTCTGAGCTACATTCAACTGGATCGAGCCCTTAAGCGTTCAAAGTGCAAAATGGCTGCAAACTTTAGCATGCTGTTACTTGGATACTATGATTCTTAGAAACTTCTCGTCTGATCCTATGGGATCGTATTGGGCCCCTCTACAATAACCTCTCTCAGTTTTTGTTATCTCGGAGTGGTTTTCTTGTGGTGTCCAGTTTTTAGTTGATGAAAAAAATGTCAAATGGAAGCAGTGGAAAGTTGCAAAGTGGTGTAACTTTTGTTCTGCAACTCATGTGACCAAATGAACTATTCCAAAATATTTGAATAGGTATTTTTACGCTAGGTATGGTCCTCTTTCACACCCAAACACACAAAATCACTCTGAGCTATGTTCAACCGAATCGATCCCTTAAGGGTACAAAGTGCAAAATGGCTGCAAACTTCAGCATGCTGTTACTTGGATATCGTGATGCTTAGAAAATTCTCGTTTAATATTATGGGATCATGTTTGGCCCCTCTATAATAACCTCTATTGGTTTTTGTTATCTCGGAGTGGTTTTCTCATGGTGTCCAATTTTTAGTTGATGGAAAAAGTGTCAAATGGAAGCAGTGGAAAGTTGCAAAGTGGTGCAACTTTTGTTCTGCAACTCGTGTGACCAAACGAACTGTTCCAATGTGTCTGAATAGGTATGTTTATGCTAGGCATGGTTCTTTTTTGCACCCAAACACATGGAATTTCTCTAAGCCATGTTCAACCAGATCGATCCCTTAAGTGTTCGAGTGTAATATGTTGAATTAGGCCATTCCATCTATTGTTCAGGCCATGTCTCGGTGATATGGGCCTGATATAAGTAGGATAGGGAGGATGAATAAGAAAATAACATTGGTAAAGGCATTGGAAGAGATTACTAACACTGCACTTGTTTAAAATTCAAAATTGAGGCCCCTTAAAAGAAAGCCTAGAAGAGGTGAAAAGAATAAATTGCTTGAAAATGAGTTAGAATAGGTTGGAAATAGGGTGAGGTTGTGGAGTTTGATGTGTTCAAAAGGTATACAAGGACATGGGAGGTCAGAAGTATGTTATGGCATGATGCCCTAGTTGGGAAAACAGGGGTTTTAAATGAAAAAGAGATGTTTGAGGGAGTAAAAGTGGGTAAAGTGAAGAGGTAGCATAATTTGGTGGTCAATTAAGTTTGTGCAAGAAAAATGAAGAGTGTTGGAATAAGTTTTGAGGTTCGGGTTCGGGTTCGAGGGTTCGGTTCGCCGGTTAGGCCAATTTTTTTTGGAGGGGGGTTCAGTTTGTTTTGGGTTAGTTGGTACAAAAATAATGTAAAATAAATAAATAAATATATATGTAGCCTAGAAGCATGCATTAGGATTAGAATATCACATATGTAACATCATATAAACAACAAAACCACCATAAAATTGATTGTCATTTAAAACATGCATCATAAATATTCATTGTTGAAACTTGAATTTTGGTAGCTTGATATACATAGTCTATTTATGCTAGGGTTCAATTTGTATGATTTTGAAAAAAGAAGCCAACTGAGTAGAGTTATTAGCATTCTTCATAAATCATAAGAATCTGTTTAGTACACTAGCCATTTTGATGTCTTCTTACAGTCTCAAACATTATTTTGTATCATTGTTACATTGGTCTTGAGAGTGGTAGCTTAATATAGCTCCACAATACAAAATTTGGTTTACCCATGCAATGTAACAATGGCATAGGAAGATTTTTCTTTCAAAGAACCAAAGGGTGAGTGCACAATTGAAGTGTATAAACACATATCTTTTTGTAATATCAAGGATACTTTTTGAAACTTCCATGCATTTCTAATCTAAAAGGAAAGTATTATACATATCCTTTGCTTAATTGAGTTATTCGAATCAAAGAATTAAATATATTGGAATATTTTTATCAATCATTTCATAGAATACTAATTGAAAACATGTTTTTTGCTTTTAGATAAAGTTGTTTACCATCAATCAATTAATTTATTCAATACAAACCATGAAGGAAAACAATGATCAATGCTATGGCTAACCAATTAATAAGTATACACACGAATAAGTCAAGCATGTACATGTGAATAAGGGAAGCACAAGTAGTCACAAACACATATGCCTTGAATTATACAAATGAATACATGGTATACATAACTTAATACAAATTATATGCATGAATACAAGGTATACGCATGAAAACGTGTAAGTTGCAAAGTATACATTGGAACACATGTAAGTCACAATGAATACACACACGTTGTAAAGTATACACTTGAATACATGTAACTCATATCTATTGAACCATGAATTTGTAACATGCAAATATGGACACCATCGATAAAAAAAGATTTGTATTAACCAAATAGCCATGTATGCATACATCAATATATGTCGATCTAAGTATAAAATATAGGTACAAAATAGCCATATAGGCTTACGAGAATGCCATATAGGCATACAATGTCAAATATATCCAATACAAAATATGTACAAAACTACCATGTAGGCATACAACAAAGGGATCTGGAATCAAAAGTCATTGCTCTCCAGGCTCTCGAAATAAAATCTTTCCCTTTGCTAGTCGATCGGATGGCGATAGGTCTATTACTCATTTTTGCTGCACTTGAGGAGTGCCCCTGTTGCTCCTCCTACTAGCGTTAAGCTGTTGGTGAAGTTTTAATTGTTACAATTTAAGAAGTAAAGACATTAATATATAGAAATTACATTATAAAAAATGATATATTTAAAAAAAAATCACTTACGGCCATCTCACGATCACTCTCCACGAGGGAAATATTCACAGGCCGATGCTGAGGCATGCTCAAACCCTATATAAACCATCCAAATAGAAATTAGACTACGAATCAATAATTTGGTTTTATTTTTCACTCGAACTAACATCTATAACAATGAATGTAAATTGAAATTTAGTAATTTGCCTCATACCTCCTCTGTTAGAGCCATCGACGATTGTATAGCGAATGAAACACCGATATCCATTTCCCTCGTAACATTTGGAGGCGTTTCCACAACCAACATCAGAAAATAAAACAAAACATTATTTAATAAAAAAAAAGTTACAATAGCGATCCATGTCATGACTTATAGTGTATGAGATCTAATGAACAAAATTTTGAGTACTTATTAAACTATATATTTCTGATTATCATGCTTACTATTTTCCTTATCCATATCTTGTTCGAAAGGACATTTTTTTAGGCTTTTACCCATAGCAGCAATCCGCTGAATCATTTGATTAAATGCTTTCATAGACATGTACGAAAAATGTGGTGGCATAGAGAAAGCAACTTGAATTCTTTGAAAAAATTCCTCAAAAGAAATGGGGTCTCGTGGTGATGGAATGCCATTACAAACAAATGCACGTCATGGAATTCCATCACCATAAGAACACATTTCTTTTAGGAATTTTTTCAAAAAGTTCATTGCCTTCTCTATGGTAAATTATTGCTTACTATTATGCTTTGGTAGATATTTTTCCAAGTATCCATAGTTTGTTGGAAAGCACGTATTTTAGGCTTTTAGCCATATCAGCAAGGAAGCACAAGTAGTTTGATAAAATGCTTTGGTGCACATGTATGAAAAATGTGGTATCTTTGAAAAGGTGGTGAGCATTTTAAAGAAATTCCTTGAAGAAATGTGGTCTCATGGTGATGGAATGGAATTCCATCGTGCCATGAGACATAATTTCTTCGAGGCATTTTTTGAAACTACTAACTGCCTTGTCTATGCTATTGCTTACTATTATGGTTTCATTGATTTTTTCCAAGCATCCATAGTTTGTCGTGCAGGTGCACCTTTGCAAGCACATGCCTCCATGTGAAGAAATTGCATCAAGTTGCTTATTTTGACTTTCTAAACAACTATATATTGAAGTTGAAATTTTGTCATCTATCAACATCTAGTTATTAGTTATGGAATGTGAAGTAATGCTTTGAGTTTGAATGATGTGCAATGCAACGTAACCAATGATATGAATATAAAATACACAAATCTATTAAGTACAATTCATTAGTTAAACTATTTATTCTATTACCTACGTGAAGGTTTGAGTAAATCCACTGGCACTGAGAGGTATTCCCTCAAAACCTCCAATATTACCCTGTTCAACATCCAAAATCACATATTAAAATACCATTCATAAAACAATGCTATTAACATGTAATAAATTTATAATTGTTTACTAGTTACATACCCCGCCGATAGGTGTACTATAGAAATAAGTAGGTGGAGGGCTGGTGTATCTAGTCTCAACACTGCGACCCTGCAATTTTATTAAAATCATAAAACTAAATTAGTTAATCTTGTATTTCAAAATTGAAATTTAATAAATTAAATTCAATGAACATGCTAAATTTTACCTGAGTATCAATTCCATACGGATTATGCAAAATGTCAGCTACCCTCTCCATCTCTGTAGCTGCATACAGATCCTCTGCAATAGCCTCTTGAGTGCCGGTGGGGTCATATGAACAAGTCACCCTCCAAGATTGACACACATGGGTTTGAAGGCCACCACTCGAAAACTCCCTTGCATGGCGCTGTAGAATAGGGATAGTATGATGGATGGAACTCTGGGTCAAATTGCTGATCACCTGCAATGTCTCTACGTTGACACTCTCCTTCGCGATCAAAGGCATAACAACGTGCTCACGAGGTGGCCTAGCGAGATTTCGTCTCCCTTGCCATGTAGGATCTGGCTGTGCACCGGGCCTATCCTGAGCCGACCCCCCACCTCTCCCCTGGAAGTCCCTCATATCAAAATAATTTGGGATTTTGTTGAATATGAACTCACTATATAGTTTCCTAAGAAAATATTGGGGGACTTCACAATTGTTGCATGGTTGGTCATCAAAGACCACGTACCACCTATCATAAAAATGGTTCCTAATATCTTGGTGGTGACATCAATGAATAGGAAACCTCTTCGCATTGAGGGTAGGATTTTGATTTGTGTGTGGGTCAGTGAATAATGAACACAAATAACCTTTTGTAATTTTTAAATCCTTTACTTGTTTATATGATAGTTTATTTGCATAATATGCCCTAGCCACCTGCCTCCTATCTTTCCATCCAGTTATTTGTTTGCTAATTGAATCCAATTTTTTTAACATATGTTTCAATGAATTTGCGAGGGTCATTCTTTCTATGGTTGAACCATTTGGATCACTCAACCTACTAATAAAATCTTCAATTTGTTTTTTGTTGCTCTCAATCTCACTCATTAAATTGTGTTGAGGGATTGGTGAAGGATGTTGTTGTTTAGGTTGATTTTCTTGTTCAAGATTTGGTTGCTCTTCTTATTGAGAATTTTGTGGGTTTGCGGGTTCATTTGCATCTACTACAAATTCGAAAACTTATATATCAAATATAACCTTAAACTAACAAAATCAACCTAAAACTAAGAAATTCAAAACAAATAACAAACAATACTTACCTCTCCCACCTCTTCGTCATCGTGGCACCATCCTTGCAAAGAAATAGCAACCATTGTTGAATATTTTTGCTTAATCCCTCCTCCTAGAATGCGAGCACGAAAATGAGGGTTTTTGGTCGTGGGAAGAGCAGAAGAACAGTCGACATAAAATGAATCACTTTCACTTTTTTTTTTGCTTTTAAATTGCCATAATGTGAGTGCATTATAACGCACTCACATTATGAGTTTTCAATTTTTTTTTGAAATTGGCTACAAAATTGTAACCCAACTTTATGCACTCGCCCTAATAATGTCTTAATTTAGTGTTGTTAAATGTACCCATTTATATTTTCACACTTATTTGGGCCCTCTTAATTAAAATGAGCTTAATTAGGCCTTAATTATCCCTTTTATTCATTTGCAAGCCTAATAAATTAAATTTTCTGAAGGGAAAACCCGACAATAATTAATGCCAATACATAACACTTTACATTGAGCAATGTGTGTTCTAGGAATAGGGACCTGGGACCCATTCAACCATGGGCTAATGGGTCCTCCCTAGACCTTTGGACCTAAATTTAAATATGCTTTTGGTAGTATTTTAACATCTCCAAATTCATTTTTCAAGGTCGGCTTGTGATATTTGAATTCGGGAAATTAATGATACATACCTATAAATACTAAGTTATTTTCTAAGTTTCACCTAAAATTTCGAGAGCAATTTCACAAGAGCAAATTTGATGATCAAGAAAATTTGAGAGTAGATATATCAAAGATTTATTGGAGCATTCAAGATCTATTCATCATGTTAAAGCCTTCTTGCATCATGCATGTTTTTGGAGCTAACATTGTGATGTAGGTTTGAAGATCAAGTTCAAGCATTCAAAACATTATTCAAGTGTCAAGATACACATCCAATTCATCCATTTCATGCAAGTTACAGACCTTCTAAGATGTCCATTATGAAGGTTTCATTCAAGGGTTTGTTGAGTGATTTAGGGTGAAGAAGGATTGAAGACCTTTTGAAGTACAAGATTGTCAAAGTTGTCAAAGTTGTCAAATCACAAAATCTAACCTACAGATCTGATTTATGACTTTTTGACATTAGAACTTGGATAAATTAGAAGCTATAGATTAGCATTAGAGGCTCCCAAAAGTTGCAAAAAATCCCTGATAAAAGACCCATTCACCCATGGGCAAATGAGTTCCTATCAGCCTTCAGAAACCTCCTCTTATTGACTGGTAAACACACTTCTTCCCTTCTTAGATATGCAATATGTTTTCTAGTTCTACTAATATTGATTTTAATATTGTTGTTTCAAGTGTTAGATTGAATTTTGGAATCAATTTTCTATTTTTAGTTTTTCTCCCCAAAGTGTTGTTTTACCTTGAACCCTATCCTCAAGCATAAGGAAGCCTGGAGATTCTCACATTTAGTTGATTCACCTAAGGGTTGTTAGTCAATTCTTTGTGGGGATCTCATTTCCTAATGAAATAAAGGAAAATAGGCCCCTGATTGTTCATCAATTCCATATTTGGTGAAAAAACCTATTTTTCACCTTTTCATTTTGGTGAACTCCATGTTTGAGCATCATAACTTGCTAATTTGGAGTCCATTTTCAGCCCTAGATCTAGGTTTTGAATTCATTTGCATTGCATGGCATTGATTTGCATCTCATTTAGGGTTGCTTACTTCAATTATTTTGCATCTCATTTAGGGTTTAGGTTTGCATTTTTGCATTCTTTAAAATCTAGAAAATTTAAAAATATCAGTCATTTTGTATGATAAGTCATTTACATTAGAAAATTGAATAAAAATTTCATCTCAAATTAGGTATTTTTTCTTGTCATTTAACATCATTTTGCACTTGCATTTAGATCTAATTTTCTAGAAATCTGAAACTATAACTACCTATTTGAAACTAGAATCTAAAAAGCATAAAAATCACCTTCAAAATATGTAAATTGATTTTTAAAAACCCTAAAGTGAGACCCATTCAACCATGGGCGAATGAGTCCCTGATCAAGGCCTTTTCTAAATTTTTGATCATCAAAAACACTTTTTCTACATTCTGTGTTTCTGTATTCAGTCTGCTATTTCAGTTTCCAAATTTTTTGTTATCTAAAATTGTTCATATTAAGCTTAATTTGTCAAATTCAATGCATTGTTTGAATTTGAAATTGCATCTAAAAGACATCATTTCCAAGTTTTTGCATAGTATAATAAATTTTTTATCTTGTTTTAAATCTAAAAATTTATAATTTATCTTTTCAATTCATTCTTGCATAATGGACATGTGTATTGGTAACATATGGAAGTCCTTAACATATTTAGTTGATGTCTCAAGTTGTATGTTTGGTAATGATCCTAATGTAATAGAAACTAATCATGCTCAACTAACCTAGGTAATGAATGTCCTCGTGGAGTTGAAATCTTAGGTGAAGATGATGAAAGCATGCATGATTTCATATGTAATTGTCTTGAAAACCTTGAGACTAATACATCATTTTACCCTTCCATGCAACAACCAACACCTCCTACTATTCCACCATTAGAGATGTTTGGTCTTTTACATCTTGAGATTGAATTACAAATCAAGCCTAAACCCTCAACCATGAGTGAACCTAGTTCCTCTAACCAAGTGCATACTCATCCATCCTATGTATGTAGAAAGTTATCGCTCTCAAAATTTCACTATTAATTTAGAGTCAGAGCATTTGGGACTGACCTGGTCTAGACTTGTTGTGTGGACCTATTCCAAATAATGTGGAGCTTAATAGAACATCATACATGGATTTTAGGTCCAAGGGGTTCTTTCTTGAAGATCCACAATACGTTTCATTCCTGAAGGATTATCTTTCATGTTGTTTGGTCGACCTACATGTTTGATCTTGCATTAGGTTTGTAAACCCTTGATGCTGATGTAAACCATATTTCAAGTTGGAGAATCATATTTAAGATCATTTTAATTCATTGTAAAGCAGTCATCAATAGTTAGATAGATAGATCACAAGTAATTAGGATCAGTTGTTCAAATAAGGCCTTTTCCCATTTGTAATGTTGTAATGCACTTACGACAGGCCTGTGAACCCTAGCCATTTTGCATACGAGGCATATGATGAATGTAGGAATTCTAGTTATTAAATCAATAAAAGTTCATGTTTTCTATAATCAATATCTTGTGTTATTTCAGTTGTGTTAGCTCTAAGCTACACTGTTGGATAGTTATTTTTAGACCATCCATTCGTGACTGCACCAAGTGGTATCAAAGTAAGTTTGCAAGTCCCGAGAAGGAATTCCTTGTGGTGAAAAGATCTCCAACTTGAGGCAGACTGCATGTGATTTCAACTGATCGTTGAATATGAGGTAGTTGAAATCGTTATATCCAGATCATTGAATAAATGTAGTTGCATTGGATCTAAGGGGAGAAATGATTCTAAGGAGAGTGTCTAGTATGACCAATGGGTAATTGCACAAAGTTGAGTCCATGAAACGTGGAAGTTTTTTCCTTATCCAAAAAAAAAAAATTGACATTGCAAAAACGGGATCCCGATTTTTATAAACGAGATCCTGAGGCTAAATGTAAAACAGGATCCCGCTTTTTAAAAATTAGGATCCCATTTGTTAAAGGGCCCCAAACCGATGGACAGGGAACGAGATCCCGATTAGTACAAAATGAGATCCTGTTTTGTAATGGTATTTAATTTTTAAAAACAAACAAACCTACATTTTAGCAGAGCATAGGATCTTGAGTTGTGAGCAAAAATGACCACCAGAAACAAAATCCAGGTACTCTTCCACCCCCATTTTTTTTTGCATTTTTTCATTTTTTATTGAAATTGTCAATAGAATAATTGATTTTAGCATGTTTTTTTAATTTATTTGACATTTTAAGAATTTTATTTCTTGTTATAGTAGAAATAGATGAAAAAAATTAATGAAACCTAAAGATATTGAATAGAAACAAAAAAATGAACCTTGAATTGTATTTTAGAAACAAAATTTAGCTTTTGAAAACTAAATTGTTCGATCAAACCAAAAAAAATTGTATTTGAAAACCCTAATTGAAACAAATCAAAACAAAATGCATTTCAAAACCCTAGAAATTGAAATGAAATAAAAAAATTTCATTTAGAAACCCTAATCAAGCTTTTTGAAACCCTAAATTCAAATCAAACAAAAAAAGAATTTGAAAACCCTAGTTTGAAATGAAACAAAAAATTGCATTAAAACCATAATTGCTTAGAAATTGAAACCCTAAATTTAATTGAAACAATTTTTTTTTCTAAAACCCTAAATTGAAATTGAAAAAATCATTTTGATTTTGAAAACCCTAATTTTGAGCTCAAGAAAATTCATTTGCATTGCTTAAATGTTTTAAATTTCATTTGCATTGTATGAAGAAAACGATATGTTAAACTTTAGTTTCAATGTTAAATTATAATTATATTAGAAAACAATATGTTAAAGAATAGTTACAATTCATAAATTTTATCAATGTTTGTTTGCAAATTTAGTTAGAAAATTCATAAATCCAAGTGTACAATAGATTTCCAATTGTCACTTAATTAGATAGTATTCAACATTCATTTCTATTTTATGTTTTGATCTCTCTTAGTCATTCCTTGTTTCCATTTCTTGTTTGCATGTGTTGTCTGTTGTCTTTTGACAATCTTAATCCTCATTCTAGTCAATTACTTGTTAATTAGGCTTCGAGTTTAGTCTAAAATCTCAATTTTTGCACTAGTTACCTAGACACTAAAAGAATCTAAATATTTTTCTTTTCTTTCTTTTAGGTTCTTTCAATTCCAAACAATCGAAAATAAAATACTTGATTCAACAATAACTATTTTTATGTTATACATTTTATATCATAAAATTCATTTAAGTAGGAAATATTAATGAAAAAAATGTTAAATAAAATAATATTATATTCAATTAAAAAAATATCCAGTTAAAATATACATCAAAATCAATCTTAATAATACATAATTATGTGTTTCTATTACAGAAATAGTCAATCTATTCATAAAATAAAAAATATTCATAAACTAGGCACTAACTTGCAAGTCCATTATTCCAAGGGCCACCCAAACTTGACCCTAAGTTCACTAAACCCTAAACCCTGAACTCTAAAATCTAAACCCTTAACACTAAAGCATTCATCTTGTCCTAGGACCATTTGGTTGCCTTAGGCAACTCCACCAAATTTTATTCCCTTAAGCCATGTCATTTTGTCATAGGACCTTACTACAAGGATCCCCTTAAGCCATCCTATTACCCTAAACCCTAAACTCTAAACTCTAAACCCTAAACCCTAAATACATCATTTTTTCCTAGGCCCTTAATGAAATTTGGTTGCCTTGGGAAATGTCACCAAATTTTATTCAATTGAGCCATGTCATTTTGTCCTAGGACCTCACTAGACATAGATCCCCTTAAGCCATCCTATCACCCTAAATCATAAATTGATGTCTTAAGGGGTCCTAATATGACATTTATTAAGGGGATCAAAGAAGTTCTCAAAATTTGGTGAAGTTTCCCAAGGCAACCGAATTTAACAATAATAAGATCATGCAAGATTATAATATGAATGAGATTTCATGATCTAGGTTGGTCAGTTGAAACAAGAGCTATCTCAATCAACTATTCCACAAGAAATTGTTATTTACTAACTTGCAAGTTCATTATATTCCAAGGGACACCAAAAATTCACCCTAAGTTTTGTAAACCCTAAACCCTGAACTCTAAAATCTAAACCCTAAACACTAAATCATTCATTTTGTCCTAGGACCTTAAAATGAAATTTGGTTGCCTTAGGCAAATCTGCCAAATTTTATTCCCTTAAGCCATGTAATTTTGTCGTAGGATCTTACTACATAGATCCCCTTAAGCTATCCTATTACCCTAAACCCTAAACTCTAAACTCTAAACTCTAAACCCTAAACCCTAAAGCCATCATTTTTTCTTAGGATCTTAATGAAATTTGGTTGCCTTGGGAAACTTCACTAGATTTTATTCACTTGAGCCATGTCATTTTTTCCTAGGACCTCACTAGACATAGATCCCCTTAAGCCATCCTATCACCCTAAACCATAAATCGATTTCTTAAGGGGTCCTAATATGACATTTCTTAAGGGGATCAAATAAGTTCTCAAAATTTGGTGAAGTTGCCCAAGGCAACCAAATTTAACAATAATAAGATTGTGCAAGATTATACTATGAATGAGATAAATCATGATCTAGGTTGATCAATTTACAGTTTAGGGTGATAGGATGGCTTAAGGGGATCTAAGTCTAGTAAGTTCCTAGGACAAAATGACATGGCTCAAGTGAATAAAATTTGGTGAAGTTGCCTCAAACCTTAATGAAATTTGGCTTCCTTGGGCATCTTCACCAAATTATATTCACTTAAAATCCATGCCATTTTGTACTAGGACCTTACTACATAGATCCCCTTAAGGCATCCTATTACCCTAAAACCTAAATCCTAAACTCTAAACCATAAACCCTATAGCATTCATAAATTGTCCTATATTAATTTAGTTAATTGTATTTTCATTCAAGTAACATGCCTTAGGCATAAATGAGGCTTACATATTTTATTAATTTTTAATAATCTATAAGTATGTATGTACATATATGTCATCTCAAAACAATGTTTACAAAATTTGGACATGCCATCTCAAGAACATCTCAAACTCGTGCCCAAAATGTAGTAGGTCTTTAGACCACCTGATATCAAAAAGATACAAGCAATATCAATGAAATCATCAAAACATACATATTTTAATTTATATAAAACTATCTATATGTACACAAATCAAGTACCTGCATTTAAAAGTATTCCACACATGTGTGTAGGTTGAATCCAGGCATCCTCTCCTTATTATTTCAAAGTATGAGATCAATGCAATGATGGCTTAAGGATACAAAAAAGGATAATAAATCAATTTTAACTATTAATGTACAAGCAATATCAATATGTAATCAAAACATGTATTTAAATATAATTTAACTAATAATTACCTATTTTTACCAAGTATTCCATGTTGTCTAGGTTGAATCCACATGGACTAGATCCTTTTTCTAATTATGGATTAAGGATCTATAAAAGGAAAATTTAAATCAATTTCAACTAATAACACACTTGACCAATATCAAAACATGTATTTAATCTATTTAAAAGGATAATCTAAAACTAAAACTATACTTACCTGTATTTACTTATTCCATTGTACCATCTGCATCCTCTTTTTTTTGTAATGCATCTATGATTGTCTCATGCTCTTCCATAGAAATTGTCCATAGCACTTTATTTGCAGGTCTTCCATGATACCGATCTAGTTTTATATTTGTTGCCACCACCAAATGTGAATAATGTATAATCTTTTTATGCGTTTCATAATATTTGAATGTAGGTAGATGATTCTTCCTCGCCAGGTATTTTTGTAGCCAAGTGCCAACAACCACCACCAATCCTATTGGAAAAAATGAAAACCATCATCAAATAAGTTCTTAAAATTTTCTTGAGGGGATCAAAGACTTTTTCTAAAAAATTACTTAAGGGGATCAAAAACTTGTTATCAAAATTTGCTTAAGGGGATGTCTTAAGGGGATCACCACACCTGTTGGATAATGATAGCCATCATCATCTTCTCGAGGTGCTATTAACTTATGTTTAGTCTCCACACAACAAGCCAACCTATATTATGTTTTCTCTTCATTCCCATCAGGTGCAACAACAACATACACATGTTCTGCAAACAAAAATTGATTTAATAACTTGCGCATATCCATATAAATAATTTAGTATTACAAAATAACTTAATAAAGTGAAATAAAATGAAATAAATTGAATTAAATTACCTTCTTGTACACGGTCTAAAACACGGTCATAGTCCTCAGATGCAAACACTTGATCATTTTATTCAATAGTTCTTTTATATCATCATGTGCTTGTGCAGGTGTCAACGATCTTTTCTCCCACTGTTCAACCCATTCTATATTTTCACATGCTTCCCAATCTCCTGAGATACAAAATTGGCAAAAAAATGCAAGCTCCCTTGTCCAGATAGTCCATGTTCTTATTGTCGAACTCCTAAATGAATGCCATTTAGTAGATCCACTGATTGTCTCACAGTCAACTCTAGGTACAATGTTCTCTACTTCAACCAACCAAAAGAATTGATGAACTGTAGAGTACTCACTCAAACCAGGTGTAGATAATCTTGTATTACACCAATCCACAGTCCTGTGTGCATCTTTAAATTTTATTGCATCCTCGAATTTTAATTTTTCTCTACCAAGAATTCTTTTGACACACACACCAAATCCATCATGTTCTCCTTTACCATGACCAGCTTCAAAAAAAATCCATATATATTGGACATTAAGTTCCTTGTGAACCCTACTTAACCAATAGAACATTCGAGTATTCTTGAATTGCCTTGTACAATTATCTGACCATATAAGGTGTTCTTTCATATGGATTCCTCTTTCTCTTAAATTTCTATAAAATATACTGAAACAGTATTGAACAAAATCTGACAATTGTAATCGGTTGTCACTCAAATAAAAATGATACTCCCTCAAAATTTTTCTATAATCCTCAATGCTATCATCTGCATGTCTATAAACAATATGGACAAACATAGCTACTTGCACTGAATTATAATATTGTGATTGAATTTCCTCTTGCGAAGCTAGAGTATAATTTTTCACAAAATCAACCATTGAAAGTATAGTACCAATTGGAAATGTGTTTCTACATGCATGAAATTGGCCATCAAGCCTTTGAGCATGTTGAGAGCGCATGACATATTTTGGTACAATCTTGTTCTTAAATTCACTCATGAATGCATGCACACTAACTTTTTCTGTAACTAAATCACAATGCTTTCCTATTTTTCCATATTTTAATGAATAGTGAACATTCTTAAATCTTTTAACATCTACTAATTGTTGTCCAAAATCGTTATCAACACTTTCATGCATACAAATTCTTAAGAATGAAAGATTTCCATAGTCAATGCATTGTCCAGAAATACAAGAACTTAAATAAAACAATTTACCATTAGATCTTTCAGAAAAAAAACCTAAAATAAACTCCCTTATTGCTTCAGGTGGCATATTAATACCACATTCCTGTATAATAATGTTAGTATGCAAGGTACAATGTATATATCAAAAAACATCATAAAAATAATGAAATTGAACATGCATTTTACAACAACAAGATATTTGTTGCTTATTAATTTTTACATACCACAATTTACATTTTTCAAAAGACCTTTGACTTATTTTAATATTACTAGGTAACACTAAATCACCATAAAATTTTCTATAAAATTCAGTTTGTGTTGTATCTAATAGGTTTTTTGGGTGAGGATCATGAACTTTGGATCCCCCCCTTAATTTTAAAACATCTCTAGCATTAGATGAAACCCTATTATTATCATGCCAATATTTTTCAATCAAAGATTTAATTTCAACATTCAATTTCATATCAAACCTCGAGAGTCAACCACTGAAACTCCAACATTGGTTGATAGGATCATTTTCTATACTTTCTCTTCTTTTTTCCGCTCTTAGCAATGTTTTAGGATGCATTTTTAAAACTTCACTAATATTGCTTACCATTCTTTTATTCAAATTTGCTTTATTAACTATAGGAGTTGTTATAGCTCTTCTTGTTGCATTTTTATCTTTAGATCAACTATTTTTCCCAATAGATTGAATGACACTAGCAACAGTAGACATAACATGTTTTAATGATTGATATTTTCTTTTTGGTTTAACAAAAAACCCTAACCTTTTCTTTTTGATTTTTCCTCATTTTTTGCATTCTCATCAATTGCATCATTAGTTGACATTGAATTGCAAATTTTTTACGATAAAATAATTTGTTGTATATTCTATTTGCATGTGTTCTTATTTTCCTCCAAGAAATTTGACCAAGAAGATTATCAAAAACACCACTTTTAATTTAAAAAAAAAGGTATTTTCATTAAATTCAACATCACATTCTAGATTTTCATCTTCATCTTCATCTTCATTTTCATTTTCATTTTCAACTTCAAAACGATTTGCATTTTCATCTTCATTTTCATCAACAAAACAATTTTTGTTTTCATTTTCAACAAAAGGATCATTCTCATTTTCATTTTCAAGAAAAGGATCATTCTCATTTTCATTTTCAAGAAAAGGATCATTCTCATTTTCATTTTCAACAAATTCTATAAAAGTTTCATCTCTTTGAATATTATCAATGTCAACATCATTAAGTCCAACATCTTGTAAAAATTCTACATACAAATTTACCATTTCACTAACATGTGGATTTGAAGATGTACTTGGATTTGTGCATATTGAAACATTCTCCATAGCATTGAAAGAGGGATTTGAAGACATAGTAGGACTTGCTTGTATAATCATATTCTTCTCCAAATTGACTTCTTGCAAATTAGCTTCATCTACAACCATGGTCTCCTCAATGTTTTCATCTTCAATAGTTGTGGAATTGGATGCTCCCCCATTGATTTAATTCTCATTCTTCTTTCTCTTTGTCTTTGTCTCTCCTCTTTTTTTGCTTCAATTTCTTCAAGAGTCAATGTCTTCCTCTTATTATGAGCTTTATCTCCCATGATTATAAAATTCTCAAGCACAAATGAATGTCAATAGTGAAATTCTTCAAAAAATTCAATCCAAATTGGAAGTTGAAGACTTATAAGGACAAAATTCTTCCTTTTGTGTTCCTCAAAACAAGTAGAAAACTAGCACAATTCCACTTTAAAAACTGTTTTCTTCATGCCTCCTTTGAAAAAATCAATCCATATTGCAAGTTGAAGACCTTTTGTTCCTCCAAACAAGTACAAAACTAACACAATTCCACTTCAAAAATAGTTTACATGATGCCTCCTTTGAAAAAATTAATCAAAAATGCAAGTTCACCACCTGTAAAGACAATAGTTGAAAAATATCCCAATTTTACTGCTCTCGGCCGTACATGTGAAGTTGCTGACTTCACAGTAAATTTTGACAATAAATTTAAATAAAACAGTTAAAAACAAACGGGATCCCGTTTATTAACAAACAAGATCCCGTTTTATAATTAGGATCTTGTTCCCAATATTAAATGTGGGGACCATTGACAAAGGAATGTGATCCCATTTATAAAGCGGGATCTTGTTTCCCTATCAATGGTCACAACATTTAATATTGGGAAACGAGATCCCAATTATAAAATGGGATCTCGTTTCCAAAAAAATGAATTTGGATTTGCTTTCTGGTCGGGTTTCTGCCTTGTATTTTGGTTCGGAAAAAGCATTGGGAATTCAAATCTAGGCCTTCAACCTGGTTTGACTTGCAAGTTGAAGGTCCTAACAATATCAAAGAAAAATACCGAGTTTGGACATATGGTTGACGACGTTTTTTGCATAATTTTTTGACAAAATTAAAAACCATTTTAGATGAGACAATGCAGATTCCAAATATGTAAGTTTTTTTTACAATTGGATTTTTTTTTCTATTTTTCAATTAATTTATGATGAAATTGGTCCATAAACTTTAAATATTAGGGTTTTTTACTATTTTAATAACTTTTGATCAACATAACATTTTGACGAATGGATTGCACGAGAACAAACTTTAGACAATTTTTTCAATTGTTTTAAAAAAATCAAAAAATGATAAGTTTAGGTCATCTTATGCGTGTCATACATGACGATTTTTCAAAACAACATGAATATGCCTAATAAAAATTTAACAAAAAAAAAAATTCAATAAAAAATTACAAAAAATATCAAGAACAAGCTTCATGAGTCACAAATATTTACCCAAAAGGATTTAGAAAAATACGATAATTTAGGTCAAAATATGGATGTCGTACACATGCATGGTATGGTAAAAAAAAAGGTGACTTTTAAAAAATGGTTTTTAGAAACGCCTATTGAAACTCAATTTGTACAATCTGGGTATTGAAATAAATTACATATTTGAAAACTAGACTCCAAGTACTACATTTTATGATTAGTGAATTTTTTGAAGATTCCATCTCTAAGTGCTTCAAATTTTAAGGTCAAATGTGTCAAATTCTGAAAATCAGGAAAAACACTTCCACTTTTTGGCCAAAAAGTGGAGTCAACTTGCTAGCACCCCAATGTTTCTAGAAGAACGAATGAGATGTTGGAAATGATGTGAATAATGAGAGCCTGATTGGATGTTGTTGAAGAAGATCGAAGGTGGGGCCTAAAACCTAGACATGAAGATGATCTATATCATGCTGCAAATCAAATTGAAGAAGCCCTAGAAGAAGATAAAAAATCAGATCAAGTGAAGATGTTGAAAGCTATTTCCAAAATTGGTAAGAGACCTAGAGTTGAAATTTAAAATTATAAAAAAAATTTAAACCATGAGGAATTTGATTGATTGGATCAATGATATGGAAGAATACTTTGAGTATGAAGAAATTGAAGATCTGGAAAGAGTGATATTTGTAAAAACTAAGTTGAAAGGACATGCTGCTATATGGTGGAAAGAAGTTTAATTGGATAGAAATAGAAGAGAAAAGGATAAAATCACAAAGTGGGATAAAATGGTGACAAAGTTAAAGAATTAATTCATACCTATTGATTATGAATTAGAATTGTTGAAAAGATTACAGAACCTAAGGAAAAAAGAAAAGTCTATGAAGGAATATACTAAAGAATTCTACAAGATGATCATTAGAACTAGACATAGTTCAAAGCAAGCAAAAAAAAGGTGGTGAGGTACATCAATGGACTAAGAACAAACATCCAAGAAGAACTGAGCTTGGTGAAGATGACAATAGTTGAAGAAGCATACCAATTTCCGCTGAAGGTGGAGGAAAAGTTGATCAAGAAGTTTGAACAAAGGCATAGAAGTGCAAGAGGAAGATTCCAGAGGAGTAGATCATTGTCTGGAGAAAGAAGAGCATATGTAGAGTAGAAAAAAGATGGAAAAACGTACCACAACAAAGAAAATGATTGTAATCCACACCACAAAGGGAGAGAAGATAGAAATTACTACCGTAGTGAGAGAGGAGGTCATAATTCTTACCACAATGAGGGATATAGGAGAGACAAAGGAAGATCTGAGAAGAAACCATTTAGAGGAACCTGTTTCAAGTGTGGAGGTGAAGGAAATAGAGTATTTGAATGCCATCAAGGAAGTACCGATAAGAAAAATGAGCATAACGGAAGAGAAAATTATGTGGATGAGGAACTTGTTGGATCCCTAATTCAGTTGGAAAAATAGTGAAGGGAAAATCATTGGTAATGAGGAGAGATTTGATGCATGAAGAAGTGACTGAAGAACCACTGCAAAGAAATAATTTGTTTAGATCAAGGTGTAAGTCTAGAGGAAAGGTATGTAAAGTTATCATTGATAGTGGTAGCAATGATAACCTATTTTTAGAAGAGATGGTAACCAAGTTGAATTTGAAGAGGTTGAAACATCCAAAACCCTATAGGATAGCATGGATTCAGGATGAACATAAGATATTGGTGAACGAGGAATGCTTGGTGAAATTTCATATAGGATCATATAATGATAAAGCATTGTGTGATATTATGATTATGGATGCATGCCATTTATTGTTAGGAATACCATGACAATATGATAGGAAAAAAGTTCATGATGGAAAAAGAAATACCTATACTGTGAATTCAAATAGAAAGAGAATTAAATTTATACCTTTAGAGGAAGAGGATAAAAAGGAAGCTTGTGGCACGACCAAACTATGTTTGGTAGATGGAAGGAAGTTTATAGATGGATTGAGGCATGAGAACCTATTTTTTGCATTGATTCCAAAGAAAGGTGGTAGAATGGAGGCAAACAAGGGCATTGATTCACTGTAGATAGAAGTAGCAGAGCTATTGGCAGATTATGAAGACATCATACCAGAGAATGTACTAGATGGATTGTCGCCAGTTTGGAGTATCAGTCATCATATAGATCTAATACCTAGAGTAAGTTTTCCTAACAAAGCAACACATAGGATGACACTTCCAAAGAATACAAAATTGAACCGATAGATATAAGAGTTGTTGAAGAGAGGTTTGATCAAATAGATTTTAAGCCCTTGTGTGGTACCTACTATACTTGCACCAAAGAAAGATGGAGAATGGAGAATGTGTACAGGTTCCAGAGAAATCAATATGATCAAAGTTAAGTATAGGTTTCTATTGCTAATGATGGATGATATTATGGACTGTTTGAGTGGAGCAAAGTATTTCACAAAGATTCACCTAAAGAGTGGATACCATCAAATTAGAATTAGAGAAGGAGATGAATGGAAGACTACATTTAAGAGTAATGAAGGAATATATGATTGGTTAGTGATACCTTTTGGATTGAATAATGCACCTAACACTTTCATGAGATTGATGAATGAGGTATCAAATAAATTATTGGGTGATTTTGTTATTGTCTATTTAGATGAAATTATAATTTTCAATCAGACTAGAGAGGAAAATTTGTGGCACATCAGACAAGTATTGTAAAGATTGAGAGAGAAGTTGTTGATTAATTTCAAGAAGTGTAGATTTATGAAGATGGAGTTGGTATATCTGGGTTTTGTCATTTCTACTGAAGGATTGAAGATGAACCTTGAGAACGTTAGAGAAATTTTTGAGTGGCCTACACCAGTGAATATTGGGGAGGTAAGATCATTTCATGGATTGGATAGTTTCTACTAAAAAATCATTAGGAGATTTAGTAGAATTTTCACAACTATGATAGAAATAGTGAGAGGAGATAGGAAAGACTTTAAGTGGACATCCAAAGCACAAAGAAGTTTTGAATTGTTGAAGCAAAAGGTGATAGAGCAGCCAATGTTAGCATTTCCTAATTTTGATAAAGTATTTCAAGTTGATTGTGACACCAGTGGAAATGCAATAGGAGAAATGTTGAGTCAAGAAGGAAAACCAATAGCTTATTCTAGTGAGAAGTTGAATGATTCTAGAAGATGTTTATTTTATGATTAGGAGTTATATGCCATAATTCAATCTTTGAAGAAGTGGATACATTATTTTTTTCTTAAGAAATTTGTGTTGTATACTAACCATCAAGCTTTGCAGTATTTGAACAGTCAAGGGAAGTCAAATCAAAGAAATATGAGATGGGTTGAATTCTTGCAGAGTTAAATGGATATTATTGTCAAACCCTGACAACTTCATTGAAAGCCAAAAAAGATTGCAAAACTGCATTGTTACACCATGTCAAGGTTTGTCAAGAACCTTGCTACCAAACCACTATCAATGTTATAGCATATTAGTGTCACCACAATGATCTCTCCCCCTTTCAATAAGAGATCATTCAAAGCACTCTCAAGAGGCATTAAGCAAAGCTATACTTCATTTTTAAGAACATCAAGACACTTCACTGTGTTGTTAAATCTTTGCTTTGTCATAATAATTCACATCACTATCTAGAACACCATTCATTATCACTACGACAGTGTAGACTTTCAATAATATTGTAACCACTAAAATAAATGACTTGATAGGTACACTATCACTGCACCCTCTATGACTAAGAACATGGTAGTTGTCAAATGACTAGATAGAAGTAGAAGTCATGAAATCATTACCAGTGACAATGCTAATGCAAAGAACCACTGAGACAAAGATCTTGATACACACACCATGACATTGAGCACTGTCACCAACATACTGAACCATCACAAATATAAAGTAGATTGAGGAGCATTCCATTGTCAAGAACATTTGATCAACTCCATTGTAACCATACAAACACCATACAAGCACTGTCTTGCAGAAGTATTATTCTCAATGTAACAAACCAAAGGCATTACTATATTGACTATAACACTACTACATTGACCAAGAAAAAACCAATATCAAGACTAAGATCCATATAGATTGCAAGTATTAGAACTATTTGAGACATATTTGAAGCACCCTCATCTAGATCACTGGGAAAAATTCATAGAACTATTGGTAGATGCCAAAATAGTGGCTTTGAACTATCATTGTGTAATGTCACTGAGCATTATGCAATTTGAGTAGCATGTAAAGTACTTCATACTCCATTGTATAGGCCTAGCATTGATATACTGTTACATTGACAAAGATGCATACCAAACTTGCAACATAGCATTGTCACACAACTTTGCACCAATACCACTAACACTGACCATTGGAATAAACTATCATAACAATAGGTGTTAGTATAGCACAATCACCATAGACTGAGAACTTCAAATCTTTTTCATACCAACTAAGAAAAATATCATAGTTAAGAAGAAGCACTATATCAACACATATGTAAGCATAATATCACTATCCAAGTGTCATATTATCACTGACCAAAGACTAGATCACTGTCAAAGTATCCATGTCACTTGAAAATTTTCAACAAATCACAACTCAACAAACCAAAACTACATTAAATACTGAATCAGTCAATAATGCACATTGCTTTGACAAACAACATCACAATATCCTTGCAACAATAGTATTATTAATAGGATCAAATCAAATATGATATGTACACACTACAAGCTATCACTCCACACTGTCAGTAATCTATTATACCAATTACCATTACAAAAACCATATGATACTAACATCAGAGCACTTGAGAGGAGTAGAAAGATCACTGTTCAAGATTCAAGTAACACTTATAGCAAGCACTTTGAATTCACCTTTGCATATGATACTATAAAAAACAAGATAATGAATAGCTACAACTTGAATTGGTGAATATTCATTTCTTTGCACAGTCCGTACTCATTTTCAACCTTAAAGGACTACCCTTGTGTAGACTAGTTCCCCATTGTTCTTGATTTTTTAAAGACTTGTATGAAGTTTGATGACTATGAATAATATTCCAAGTCTATCCTTCAAGTCTCTAAGACTTGTAATCCTTTCTCTCTTTGATTGATCCACCCTTATCTCCTTTGCGACATTGTGTCTAACTCTTGACCTTATTATAGAAATACTATTTCTCTTATGAATTTGTGATTGTCATCTTAATATTTGTGTTACCCTTTGTTAAATACATGTTAGCTCCCCAAATCTGCACCTTGTTTGCTAAGCCCTGAGTGAACTTAGTAGATTTGGACTAACATGGGACTAATTTTAGGTTGTGGGTAACCTGTTTGAAAGCAGACCTTCGGATTATGGGCCGGCTTCCCCGTTTGATGTCACCTAACTATTAATTTCTAAAGGTAAAGGGTAAGGATTTGCATAAAATAAACCTAATGCTGAAAAGAACCTAAGGTGATGCACCAAAACAACCTAGACCTGTTAATAGCCTTACACATTCAAATTAATATCTCAAAGCTTGACTCACACAACTCACTTTCCAATGTAGTTCACATCAATAATTTATAAGGAGGTCTGTAACAGTGCTTTCAAAAGGAAAATATATTTTCATAGTCAATAACACCACTAAACAACATAAATTATAACTTGTAAACATAAATTTTCTATTAAATGGATGTAGGAGCATCAGACAAGTTTGCAAGGAAAGATGAATTTTCACAAAACAAATTGATCAACCATTAATGGCATACCATGAAACATGAAGAGAGAAGATAAAAATGTTCCAATTTATTAATTCAAAGTGCTTACTGTACAATAGGTTTTTCTGAGTACAATACAGCTCCATGAAAATAACTCCAAGAAAATAAAGCTATCCTCCTGCTGGAAAAATAAAGAACCCCCTCAAATGTTCAAAAATGAACATAATTAAGGAAAAACCCCACCAAAACCTCACACAAGTGTTTCTAGAAGATTCTGGTCGGATAAAAGAGAAAAGTCCCCAAAAGAACCTTCTAGAACTCTCCAAAATGTCCTCCAAATGAAGAAAAGTAAGGCCAAGTCAATTTAGTCACCCCAAAAGTGTGACAAAAATGCCTCCAGCTGGCCTCCTTTCCACCAAAAATAGTCAAAGTAACATCCCACACATCTCACACCTCTGCAAGTCATCATTGGTCCTCATTCAAGACTTGACCATATTCTCCATCATGCAATATGTGTTTTTTTTGAAAACACATGGCTTTTAAAACATTAAAGATAATGACCTTGTTAAGTGATTTATAAAACATCACTTAACAAGTCACTTTAGAATTAAGCATAAGACAAAGGGCCCCACCATTAATATGTATTACATTTGTATTAAGAGAAACTAAAAGTGAATTTCAAATCACTCTTATGACATCCTCAAAATATGGAAACAAATGCAACATATAATGTTATGGCTAAAAGCTTTCAAAAGCTTCTAAGGCACTTAGCTATCAACTTACCATATTTTGCATTTTACTCACGCATGGTCATGCACATTGATTTGTAAAGGCATCATAATCCAAAAGCACTTGGCCAATATGGCTGGCCTCCAAGTCCCTTGGAAAGCATATTCCAAGTCACAGGATAAGGAATTACACATAGGTCATGGTATACTCCATATTGCATTGCACACTCCATTGGGAAATTGATGACTTAGCAAAGTTTTCAAAAAATGGGAAAAAGTTCTTAAGGCATAAAATACCTAAAGGAGAACACCATACTTCGGGCCCCATTGCATTTACCATGTGTTTGATTTTAAAATAAGGGATTAAAAATCCCATCGATATCCAAAGGAGGTCAAACCCTAATCATAACACTCAAATAATGGAAAAACACCATCATTTGGTCGCATGGAATAATTTGGAAAATGATGCTCTGCCGCCATGGGGTTTGGAAAAACATAAGAAAATGGAGATCATACTAGTTTTTTGGTGACTTCGTGAGGAAAACACCATGGAAACACATGTAAAAGTATTTGTTTGGTATAAATTTGTATTTTTTCCACTTGGAGGCCGTTTCTATAACTTAGAGGTCGTGACCTATAGCATTTTGATGAACTTTGCTTCGTTTTCTTGTTTTCTGTTGTTTCTCTCCTGTTTGACATCCGCCATGAGAAGCTTGTATGAATCTTGATAGGAAGTTTTGAGTGGAAAAAATCTACACATTTCACTACTTGAGCTCGGGTAAGCTCCCAGCCAGCCTTGCATTGTCTTTTTCCTCCTCCAGTGAGCAAGAAAAGCTAGAATGTAAGCTTTTAAATGTCTTTCATTTTGTTTTAAGCATTTGAAATACTTCATTATCTGCAATTTTGAATAAATTTGGTTCTTTTTATGTTGTTTCATGGAAATAATGGCTCACTGGCCGTGGCTATGAACAAGAAAAATATGTCATTTGTGTTCATTTCCTGAAAACCCTCATGTATTCTTTTGATTTCCTCCTTGTATTAACAAATCTTGACAACCCAGATGGGTTTCTTGGAATGTAGAAAAGAAAGAACCAGCTATGGGTTCGACCTCCATTTTGCAAATTGGGTTTTCTTCATTCATGATTTTTCTGCTTCATTTTGTATTCTTGTGAAAAACCCCTATTTGGGTTTCCTGTAGCATGCATTTTTGTTGAAACTGCAACCGTTTGTAAAGAACCCAAGTGGATTTCCTTAATTTTCTTAAAGAGCTCAAATTTGTTGCAAAAATACAGATGATTTTGCAAATCATTTCAGTTTTCTGTAGAATATAACAATGTGGCTCCATTTAAAAAAAAACCTAGGCGGGTTTTTCATCTTTCACAGGAAAAGGCCAATTTTCACCATGGCCTATCATAACACATGCATGAATTTTCATTTTTTGACTCTTGTAGAATGTTTACCATATTGCCATTTCTTTCTTAGATTTTATGATGAACCTAGATGGGTATGTTTTCAATTTGAAAACAACCTCAGATTTTTTCAAAAAACAAGTCTCCATGTCATTGCACAGTGTCTGCTTTGAATAAACAACTACATGAGATGATCCATTTTGTTGCACTAAAACTTGAGTTGATGTCTATACTAGAATTCTCTCTGCATTCTTATCAACAAGCAAGTTTATAAAACTTCAATTGTAGCAAAATAAGATTTTCCCAATGAGCATATAAATTGTTTTTTGCAATGCATTTCATTTCTGTAGAATGTCTTTAAAAGACATAACCCCAAAATGGGTTTATCACTATGAATGGCTTCTGCATTTCACTCTTTATGGTCATTATCCCTATCAATGTAAAGCTCCTTGAATGTTAACCCAACGGATGCAAATATTGAATTAAGCTCCCCACACTCTTCTGTAGACTCTTATTTCTTTCAAGAGGATGTATTCCTAACTTCAAGATAAATTAGGAATGGGAAAGTGTTTCTCTTCAAGAATAGCATGATTACACTTTTCACAATTGCAGCTGCAATTATCATTTTCATTTCTTCTATACAACTTTGTATGATCTTTCATTGGTTGTCACATCCCATTGTTTATGCATTGAATTGATCGAACTACTCATTAATTGGTGACCTACCTTGAAGCACATCTATGTCTATCAATGCACATGACTGCCCCATTAGAAATAATGGATGCCACTATTTTGATTGAATCTAGGACTGCTCCTTACTTATGATCTGAACTTGTGAATGGACTATATTTCATGTCCTTTGATGATCATGCTTATTCCTTGTATTTCATGTAGAGAAACTATCACAATAGCATCTTCTTGATAGCAGTGCCATAAGTACTTTCTTTATGTAATGACTGCACCTTGCATTCACTGTTGATTTGTTTTTCCAAGTTCATAGATAATCATGAAGATGAATCTGTGACCTCCAATGGAATTTTTCTTATTCATGACTATGCTCTATTCTCTAAAACACCATGATTCATGATGGTTTCAACAATTGAATTTCATGAGCTTCTCTAATTCAATCAAGACCACTTCCATCTTTATTATCAGTGCTTTTCCTTTCTTTGTAATATGCTTAGAGGCATCATTTCTAGAGGAAACCATTTGGTAACTTATTCAAACATTTACATGAGAGTATAGAGAATACCAAACCCCTGCTCCTTGTGTTATGGCATAGCAATTGTATCTTGATCACATCATATGAGGGTTCCATTGTTTTCATGACTTTTTGTAATGACATGTTCATAATAGGCATATATCTGTGTCAACTAGAGTTGATGTTTCTTGAATGTCTTTGTCTTTTGTTAAACCATCATGCATTGAATGTTATCTGGCAACTTGTTTGTTAATGTTTGATTGAGAAGGCATTGAATAGAGCCTTGTGCAACTTCAGATTTTGTTTTTGTTTCTGTCCTATTTTACATGCTTGGAATGCTTTCAAGCTTATCATGTTCTCAATCTAAAAGACAACATATAAATTTCATTCATCTCACTTATGAGGGCAGCGAAATATATGGCCATGTTTCTTTGCCATGAAAAAAATTATGCTCTATTTTGAATATTCCCCCATGCTTGTCAACCTTGTAAGTTCCTTGATGTATATGCAGCTGATGTTTGTTGTTAGTTGATTGTACTCCTCATTGCATGGCTCATATCATAGTTCCTCATTTTCCACCAAGGTGAAACATGACTCATTTGCTCCATTTTTTGAATATAGTAACTACCCCTATTGTCATGTAGCATACATTTATTATTGCTGTCCTTCATGAGATCACTGTAGCATGCATTGTTTTTACCGTCCCTATCGATGACAATGACTTTCACTTACTGCATTCATTTTCATAAGTACACCTATGAATGAACAATATCAATTCCATTGCCTCCTATAACTTTTGCAAAGGTGTTGTCCTTGTACTTGTATCATGACCTTGACCCAACCATTGCTCTCTTTCTGGTTATGTGTAATAAATACACACAGTCTCCTCATTTTAACTTTATTGGAAAACCACATGTCACATATGTGGGTGACCTAAAAGCTCACCTTTCTATGTGATGTGTGACTTCCCAATAGGGTTACAGTGAGAGGATAGGGTTACTGTGAGAGGGGCTTGACAACATCTTGAAATGATTCCTCATTGTTCAAGAGATGCATAATTGAACTTGATGCATCTATGAAGTCACCTCCTTTATAAACAAATCATGGATCTTCTTAAGAAGATTGAAGGACATACCAACACAATATATTGCATCTTTCGAATCTAATAATGAAGGTTGACCAACTGGTGTGATTCCATATTGATTTAATGCGTTGATAATGGATAAATATTTGATCAAGTTGCTCAATTTCCTTTCCCTTTCAAAGCATGCTGAGCTCTACCCTTGTGGGAGCTACATTTTCCCCACATGCTGTATTTGATCCAAATCAGAACAATAACCAGACTTATCCTAAATCTGCACAAGAAGTAAACAATTAGAAAATAAATGCATGTGTTGGATGTGTTTGATGACTTCTTTGTTTTCCAAGACATCCAAGGTTTGCATGCTTATTTTATGCACTTATGGATCAATTTATACATGCATAGGTAGATGTGTATGTAAGGATTGAATCTTTCATTGCTTTTTTAGATGTAGGGGCTAGGAACACTACAGAGCTAGGGAGGATACAAGCAGCTCGAGGTAGCAACAGTAGAGTAGTCGGGCAACTTGTAACCAGTCATTCTCAGGTAATGACTGGTTCCATTCTTACATGTACATTGTTTGTTTACTTTACTTATTCATGTATGAATTGCTTCATATGAATAAGAGAGTTAGTCCCTTGGATTGTGAGGGACATGTACACTTCAAGATTATCAATAAAGACTACATTTGAATATCTATGAGTCTCTTTCTCATTTGCTATAATTGCAACATTGAAATGGAAAAATGTAATCTATTCATTTGACAATCACTCTTTCATGCATATTGAAACTAGCAGTTTTCTAGTTTATCTTTTAAGTGTTTAAACAACACAAAAATAAAAAATAGTTAAGTTACTTGATTTCTGCCGAAAGCTAAAAATCATGTAACAATATATTGGAAGAATTAATATACTTACTTCTTGACTGCCATTAATTCAATTAATTAGACACCTCTATGACTGACTACTGAACTTAATATAACCACATGTTACCATTATCTCTATAGAGAGACAACCTCTTTATTGTTGGACCTATAGGGTTTGAATGATACCTCAATAAACATATCCCCCTCAACTCAAGCTATTCTTCATGTAGTTATGAATGTCTCTTGTATAGTATGCATGCAAGATTAGGTTCTTTCTTCTCTTTCTCTTGTTTCCTTCTCCAAACTTTCATAGTGCTTGATTTCTTGTGATGACTAAAAAGTTCCACTAGATTACTCTTACAAGATTGTGCTTTGTCCAAACTTGTTACATCTATAGAATATAATATTGTAACCAATAGGAGGTACAAAAGTACTATTTTTTTTTGAAGAACCAAAAGCATCACTTCTCACTTGTGTACTACAAGACCTTGCAGTATGACCTAGAAAATTACATTTATAAAATAAGACACTATTTCTTCTATTTGGACATTCATAAGGAATCTTATTCCAACCAAGTCTCCTTGCATGCATCCAACAATCTCTTGCTCTATGAACAAATTCATAACAAGAATAACAATAACCATGAAAATAATTTTCAAACCTAGACATTTGATACTGTTCTGAATGAGAGGATTTTCTGAACTTGCTGTTGTTGACTTGTGGAGGGGTACTTTCTTTTGTCTTCTTCTTTTCTTTAGCATTAGGAGCAACAAAATGATAGTTTAGATCTATTTTCTTCCTTGGAGTTTTTCTAACCTTAGAAATTTGTCCTTGCTTTGGATTATGAACTATTTTATATCCTTCTTTATTATTGTTCTCATCTGCAAGCCTTTTGGAAGTAGTTCTTGATTCTCCTTGTTTACATATTGCCTCTTTTGATGAATTTTAGTCTAATGGTGCTTTTCCATCATTCTTTTTAGACATTGGAGCATCTTTGTAACTATTTTCTGCTTCATATCCTTACCCAAACTTGTTTGAAATTGACCTTTGACTTAGAATCATTTTCTCAAATAACTCAATGCTATGCTCATTTTGAAGCTTCCTCTTTAACTCCTTATTTACCTTCTCTAGTTGTTTTCCTAGAGAAAACACTTCAACCTCTAGCTTTTGACAATCTTCCATTTTGGTTTGGAAGTTTGTGCAAGTGACTTCTTCAACTCTTCTAGACTCTACTAGCTGTAGCTTTAGATCCTTAATAAGATGATTATATTCTTCAAGGGTTGAAGGTATTTTGACCTTGGACTCCTTTTCTTCTTGAAGCTGCAACTCTAAACTCTAATTATTCTTCCCGAGTTTCTTAATCTCATCCAGGAAAAAATAAGTTCACCTTCAAGATCAATTTCAAATTCATATGTGGACATAGAAAAAGTAACCCTTCTACTTTTTCTTATTTTGTCCCTCCTTATGCTTATTTGGATTGATTTTATCTTAATTTAATGTTGTAATGTGGCCCACACATTCAAATTAGGTCTTGAATCTTTATGAATCATTAAGACTTTATGATGTCTTGTAAAGGTGTTGCGACACATTTTCACACTTTTCTACACTCTTCTTATTATAATTCACCTACATATCCTCTTTTTATCACTTACCAAGTCTTATTTTAAAGTTTTGTAAAGTCTTGTAACAAACTTTCACGCTTTTCTAGACTTGTCATCAACAAATACACCTTTCTTATGCTTTATTTGGCCCCTTTATGCACTTACAAGCCTTAATTAAGTGTATTTTTGAATACAAACCCGACAAACATCATTTAAGACAACTTAATTTTTGACACCCATTCACATGCCTTAAGTGGGACCCATTCACCACTAGGGGCGAATGAGTCCCTCTTGGAACAAAAATCAAAATAAATTCAAATTACTTGCAGGTTTTTATTCTAAAGACCTAAGGTTGGCCTATGATGTATTTTTCAGGAAATTAGGGCACAATTGTGTATAGATACATGATTTTTTATTCATTTTAACCCCCCATCAACATAGTTCATTCATGCATCATAACATTCAAGCATTTTAGCATTTTCATCATTCAATCAAGCATTCAAGCATCTTGAAGCAACATATCTTCAGACTTCAACATTAAGGGTTTGGTGAGTTTATGACATTGCATGTTATTTTGTCATCATTATCTCCTTATTTCATTTCATTTCATTATCAAGGGTTTGTTACCAAATTGGGGTTTGACTAAGGAAACCCCCTATACTTTAACTCTTAACTGTTTCCCCCCTCTTTGCATGTGTTTGCAGGTCTACTGGGTAGATTTTTCAAAGAGAAAGGTGTCAAAAAGGTTTTGTAAAGTCATTAGAGTCATAAAAGTCAACATAACCCTATTTGAAGCTTGGAGACCATTTTCCCATCAAAATTTCTAGATTCAGATCTGGCAAGCTGTTAGGTAGAAAAGTGCAAACCAGGACCTACAAAGTTGACCTTTGACTTTTCAGAAATATGTAGGTGGACTAATTTTCCATTTGTGGTGAATGAGTCCCATTTCTAGGCTAGAATTTTTTTTTTTTGAAGTTCTATGTTCTCGGCATCTCAAAACCTGTTCCAGCAGATTTTACCAGAAACATGATGAATTTTCCATCTGTGGAGAATGAGTCCCAGTGGGCTTCAAGATCAATCTCTACAGCATTACAGAACCTTTCAACATCAAATTCCAAGATCTAGGTGCACCTCATTTAGTTTCATTAACTTTTGTTCTTGTTTGCCCATACTTCTAGTTCATGTTTGCATACAACACTGTATTTCCAAACACTTTGCATTTCTCAAATTGCATTCAATTAGTAATCTATTTCATCAATTTTTTGAATTTATATTAGCTCATTTAGGCATATTTCATCCATATCACATTAATCTTTGAATGTTTACATTGCATTTTGGCCCATCTTTCCCCTTTTAGGTGAAAAACCCTAAAAGGGCTAAAAAGACCTCGGGTGCCAAAATCTTTGTTTACATTTTGGTGAACCTGACTTTAGAGAATTTTTACTTTTTATTTTGAGTTCATTTATATCCTAGAGCTATCTTGCATCAACCTTGCATTAGGTTTTGCATTGTTTTGCATCCTAGGGTTTTCAAAATTGCATTAGTGAAAAGATCATATAGCTTTCATTTTTTCATTTCTAATCATTTACAAAAAACTGAAATTCTGCATTTGCATCATAGTTTTTCATCAGGAAATATTAAAAGCATAAAAATCATCTTAATTTTTCTAAAAAAATTCAAAAAAAGTTCATCCTTGGACTCATTTGCCACCTTGGGAAAATTAGTCCAGTTGCATATTTTTCATTGCAATTTCTATCATTTTAAGAGTATTTTATGCATTTCTGGTTTTTGTTATTGCATCTCTATTACAGTTTCCAAAATTTTTTTTATTATCATTTTATTGCTCTTAGTTTGGATTTCATTTGTATCCACCCCACCTTTAGTAGCCTTTGTATGAGTGTTTGGTGCCCTATTAATAATACTTTAGTGAGAATAAGTTCACGACTGATGGCGTCCCGTGATAACACACTTGTTGTGTACCTTGGGTTGTCTTGAGCTACTACTCCTGGTGTTGACAATAGTGCATTAGGCATGGACCCTACCTTTAGCAATAATTTTCCTTCCAATAACATGTGAGTTGACACACAAAATGATCACGTTTTGCAGGAAAAAATCATAAACATTCATGAGGATTTAGCACATTTGCAACAAACACATGTGTCTTGAAAACATTTCAACCACCATAATTCCTGCTATAGACAACATCCATCGTCTTCTTGAATGTAACAAAGGGTTAGACATTATGAAACAAATTATTGAGATGTACCATAAACACATTCCTTCTGCCTCTAGTACATCTCAACCAACAAACAATCTGGCTAGCCACAAAGGACCTCACATTCCTCCCCCTTCAATCGTAGCATCCATACCTACCTACACCACTCCCCAAGTTGCAACAGTCATGCAATATATTAGTAATTTCACTCCTTCCTTCGGTATTCCTACTAGCATTCCTAGTTCCTTTATGGCATCGAATGTTCTATCCTCTTCCACCATACTATGTATTAGCATTCCATTCACATGCCCTACCACTACATACACTCCATCACCACTTTCCCTTCCACCTCATACCACTTACACTGACCCTCTCATCACACAAATTTTCCAAACCATCTCCTCTATGTAACAAAAAAATCCACCATAAGCCAAAGTCAAAATGCCCCACCCACATATTATGTTCATAGAAACCCCTTATCTTTGGAAATATTAACAACACCAATGCCACAAGGAATTGAGATACCTAGATTTGAGAAGTACAGAGGGAAGGGTGATCCTACTAATCATGTTAATGCTTACACAACCTTATGTAGTGAATTTGTTCTTGACAATAAATTGTTAGCTAAACTGTTTCCTAGGACCTTAAAGGACACTGCCCTAGAGTGGTTTTCATCCTTACCAAACAATTCGATTCGTTAATTCAATGAACTAGTTGATACATTTATAAATCATTTTCAAGTGCACATGACTCCCAAAAATACATTGGTTGATCTAATGAGATGAAAACAAAATGTGGATGAAAAATTAACTGATTTCATCTCATGCTATCAGTCACTTTATGCCCAATTCGATGTCAAGATTCTTGATCCACATCTCCAAAAGATGTTCATTGAAAATTTACAAAGTCAAATCCAAGATAAATTGACCATGATGAAATTTCTGTCTTCATGCATTTGTGTACAACCCTTTGTGACTATCACAATTTGGTTAGTAGTCGTGATGCCAAGTCCACTACTAGCCGAGTTGAAAAATCTGAACATGTCAACCCAAACAATTCACAACCCTTTATAAAACCAAACAAAAGATTTTTACAATTCAACCCCCCTCCTCAACAACCACCTCAACCCATCAACAATGGAAGTAACAACTATTAAAACTGCGATACCTTTGACTTATGGAGATTCAAAGAGACAATTTACACCTTTACCCGACACTCTTCATCACACAATGTCCCAACTATTGCAACAAAAGATGATTACTTTACCTACTGTTAAGCCATTGGATCCAACTAAGCCTCTACCTCCAACCTTTCAACCCAATGCTTATTTTCAATATCATAGACAAAATGAACATGACACAAAACAATGTAAGCATCTTAAACACCTAGTGCAAGATCTCATTGATTCTGGGTGTCTATCCATTTCAAATGTTAATGTTAAAGGCAATTTGTTTGTTGCCCCACCCAATCAAAATTTGCAAATTTTTACTAATTTGATGCCCAAACATACTATGTCATTCGTCAAAGCCAGTGAAACTCAAAACAATGATATGATGAATGTTCATACAACTATTGAACATCCCGATCCTATTCCACATACCACTTCTATTAATACTATGCATGATATGGTAGGTGCAATAGACACTATCCCTCATAAGGGCCAAACTAAGAAATCTCTTGATATTACTTTCTATTCTAAGGATATTCTTCTGAATCTTCCTGATGGTCCTCTTTACATAGCCAACCATATTTATGATAAGCCCACTAATGGGATACTCATAGATCCTGCCTATGGAGAGAATGCGATCATTGAGGAATTTTTGGTATTACATGATCTTTATCAAGATGATTATGAAAAACTGAAAGCATGGATCAAAACATAATGGTTTTGCATGCCTTATGATAGGATCGATCATCCTTCCATTACAGATAGGACCTAAGATAGTGGATGTAACATTCTCCATCATTCCACAATCGGATCAGTTTCATTTGTGACTAGGCCATCCATGGCTTCACTCGATGAAACCTGTCCCTTCAGTCATACACAAATGTTTAAAGTTTTTACTTGACAATGACATATTCACTATTCACCATAGTGGCTTTAACCTTTTGTCTTCTAAAGGAAATATCTCCTAAGAAGTCTTTTGGCCCGAGCCTATGGAACCCATAACACCTTGCAAAGATTTATTTTTCCTTTCCTATCAAAAATTCAAAGCCAAATGAATAGTGAAATTGTCTCTTTGCAACATATCCCCATCCACTTCTAACAATCCCATCCTAGATGAGACAATGCTTCAACCTGAACCTGAACCAAAAAATCAAGATCAGCCAAAAAACACTTCACCTTCATCATCTAAATGACCAAGAGATAATGAAACCAACCCCATCATGCCCCCTCGCATCAAACATGGTTATAAAGTAAAAGAGAAAGTGATTGACCCACCTCCTATGGTTCCTTTTGTTCCTCCCCTTATAGAAGAAAATGAGCCTATGGTGGATCAACCCACTCTTACACCCACACAAATTCAAAATAGAATCAAAAGAAACCGAGGTGCTTGGGAGTGTAGGCATCGATGCCGTCTCCTTGCTCATCAATTACAAAATAAAGAAAACAAATGAAATCAACATCCACATTTGAAAAAAGAAGTTCTTCCTGACGACCATCCTCCCCAATCACAACAAAACGATCCAATACAACAACCACAACTTTGGATACACCCTTCATTGGAAATTAGCATTCGTCCTATCATAATTAATCTGGATGATGATGATTAGATAACTAAAATAGACAAAGAGGTACATAATGATCTCAATACATTATTTTCCTCTTCCATGAGCTTAAATTACAAATATCCTACAACAAGTGTAGAACCTGGTACTTCCCGTAGTTCCACACTTCCACTTGTCCCTTTGGCTAGTCAACCACCCTCAACATATCCTGAACATGATTGGGAGGTGGATGATTTGCTCATCGGCTGACTTGCATCTGCCTTACTAGTCTTTTGCATTTTATTTTCTTTTTCCTTCACATGTGCATATTGAGTTCCCTCATGACATGAAATTTGATGTTCTCTCTCTCTTTGTGACATTCTTCTATATGTTGTACTTTTATTTCACATTTATTTTCTTTTTTGCTTTTTTTTTTGTTTTCCTTTTGGGAATGATGCAAAGCATTGAGACGCCCTATGTGTCTTCCATGTTGACCCAAATGACCTTTCTCTTTTATTTTTCACTTTTGTTTTGTGTTTACCTTTTGGGGATGACACAAAGAATTGAGACACCATATGTCTCTTCCATGTTGACCCAAAAGGTCTTTTTATTTTCTTTTTCACTTTCACTTGTGTTTCCCTTTTGGGGATGACTCAAGGCATTGAGACCGAAATGTCTCTCTCATGTTGACCCAAAAGATTTTTCATTTTCATTTTCCTTTGCTTGTGTTTTCCTTTGGGGATGATTCAAAGTGTCGAGACACCCTATGTCTCTTCCATGTTGACCCAACATGATATTTTCTTTTCTTTGTTTTTGCTCTCTTTGTGTCATTCTTCCAATTCTATGTGTATTTGGGGAATGATGACAGTTCCAAGCTCTTTAATCAAAACATTGCAGCAAAGAACATATTGACCCCAAATCCATAGATCTCTTATGTGTTTGGTGTGTTCCTTTTTGGGGGAAACCCCTCTTTCTTTTTTTCCTTTTTCATGACACAACCTTACTTGGAAACGTATGACTTGGCATAGGGGATTTCCAAGTTGACTCTCATTTATTGTTTCTTTTTGCATTTTTCATTTCTTACTTTAAAATAATTGCTCATAGAATGGTGTGTAACAATTCCTTTAAAGTGGGGGCATACATTGGCATAATTCATTTTTCATTTTTCTTTCTGGTTCTTAGTGTAGCCTTCTTGTTCCATACGATGCATTTGTTACTTTGTGGATGACATTGGGTATAGTGTCCTTCATAAGTGTGATCTTTCTTAGCATATTGCATTTCTCTTAGTGGCCTGATGTGACACACTACATCCCCTAGGTTGTGAATATTCTATTCTTTGATTGGTCCTCTTGGAGACATTAGATACAATGTTCCCTAAGTTATAGACCTCACATGAACTAAGCAAGACTCCTTTGAACATTCTTTTTCATGTTTCATTTTTTATTTACATGGCCACCTTGCATAACACAACTTGCATGCCTGTGGTGCCATCACATTTGTTCATGAGTTCTAAGCATATGAATCTTTGCTTGTCTCATGAAGCACGAAATGAAATTTTCCTTTGTGGCGCTTTATTAAAGTTATTAGGAGGTATAAATTTAGTATGGTTGAGTGGGAAGCCCATTCCAAGGCATGAATTTTCCCCATAACCACCCGTGTGTTTGTGATTACATACCAGCCGTGAGTGTATGTTTCTCACCTTTTGGGATTTCTCACCCAGTGGATAACCATGAGTTACATTTCCCCAAAGTGAGTATGAATTTCCTTTTCTGAACAAACAAGCCTAGATCTAATCCACAATAGGCTCGAAAAATGATCGAAGCTTGATTCAAATTTCTTTCAACTCCTCTCTTTCATTATTTTTCATCACTTTCATTCGTGTTCCTTTGTGCATATGATTGGTTTGCAATGGGATCTTGATCTTGGGGGATTGATCATCCCTCTTGATTGTTGTTGTCTCATCTCACCAAGCATTAGTACATTCAAACCCCTCTTGATTGCATGTTCAGATACTTTAGTGTGAGTTTGAAGCAAGTTCATCCTCTCACTAAAGTGGGGGCTAACTGTGGACACGAAAAAAGTAAACCTTCTAATTTTTCTTGTTTTGTCCCTCCTTGTGCTTATTTGGATTGATTTTACCTTGATTTAATGTTGTAATGTGGCCCACACATTCACATTAGGTCTTGAATCTTTATGAATCATTAAGACTTTATGATGTCTTGTAAAGGTGTTGTGACACATTTTCACACTTTTATAGACTCTTATTATAATTCACCTACATATCCTCTTTTTATCACTTACCAAGTCTTATTTAAAGTGTTCTAAAGTATTGTAACAAACTTTCATGCTTTTCTAGACTTTTCATCAACAAATACACCTTTCTTATGCTTTATTTGGCCCTTTTATGCACTTACATGCCTTAATTAAGTGTATTTTTGAATATAAACCCAAAAAACATCATTTAAGAGAACTTAATTTTTGACACCCATTCACATTCCTTGAGTGGGAGCCATTCACCACTAGGGAAGAATGAGTCCCTCTTGGCACAAAATCAAAATAAATTCAAATTACTGGTGGGGTTTTATTCTGAAAGACCTAAGGTCGGCCTGTGATGTTGTATTTTCGGGAAATTAGTGCACAATTTTTTATAAATACATGATTTTCTTTTCATTTTACCCCCCATCAACATAGTTTATTCATGCATCATAACATTCAAGCATTTTAGCATTTTCATCATTCAATCAAGCATTTAAGCATCTTGGAGCAGCATATCTTCAGACTTCAACATCAAGGGTTTGGTGAGTTTTTGACATTGCATGTTATTTGTTCATCATTCTCTCTTTATTTCATTTCATTATCAAGGGTTTGATTACCAAATTGGGGTTTGACCAAGGCAAACCCCTATACTCTAACCCTTAACCCTTTTCCCCCTCTTTGCATGTGTGTTTTCAGGTCTAGTGGGTAGATTTTTCAAAGAGAAAGGTGTCAAAAAGGTTTTGTAAAGTCATAAAATTCATCAAAGTCAACATAACCCTATTTGAAGCTTGGAGACCATTTTCCCGTCAGATTTTCCAGATTCAGATCCGACAAGCTATCAGGCAGAAAGTGCAGACTAGGACCTACGGAGTTGACCTTTGACCTTTTTAGGTGGACTAATCTTCCATCTATGGAAAATGAGTCCCATTGCTAGGCTATAAAAAGTGTTTTTTGAAGTTTTGTGTTCCCGGCATCCCAAAATATGTTTCAACAGATTTTACCAGAAACACGACTAATTCACCATCTGTGGCGAATGAGTCATAGTGAGCTTCAATAATGATCTTTGCAACATTCCAAAACCTTTCAACAACAAATTTCAAGCTCCAGGTGTGCACCTCATTCAGTTTCATTAACTTCTGTTCTTGTTTGTCCATACTTCTAGTTCATGTTTTCATACAACACTGTGTTTTCAAACACTTTGCATTTATTAGTTTGCATTCAATTAGTAATCTATTTCATCAATTTTCTACATTTATATTAGCTCATTTAGGCATATTGAATCCATATCACATTAATCTTTGAATGTTTACATTTCATTTTGGCCCATCTTTCCCCTTTTAGGTGAAAAACCCTAGAAGGGCTAGAAAGACCTCGGGTGCCAAAATATTTGTTTACACATCTTCATCATACACTTGTTCATATTCACTCCCAAAATAGTCTCCTTCTTTGTTAGCATTCTCAACTACAAAATCATCTTCTAACCTTGTATCTTCTTCAATTTGTAAGTCATTTCTTACAACTGCATCTTCATCATCCTTTGTATTTGGCTTAGGTGGTGCTTGTTGTTTAGCATTATGCTGGGTACTTCTTTTTCCTTTATTTCTTTTACTTTTTCCCATGATAAGTACTCCACTACCAAGATCTCCCAAGTTGATTAAACTTGTGCAAGGGACCTAATGCTCTGATACCAATTGTTGGACTACAAGACCATTGAGAGGGGGGGATGAATCTATTGGTCCGACGGTTGTTGTTGCGCCAAAAGGTTGACCTGTTAATGCCTGATACAACCACCATAGTTAATGGATCCATGAGAGATGGTTAGTCCATGTCACAAATCTCGAGGGGAGCGTTGACCAACTACCAACAATATCCCCCTCAGCATTACCCGTGGGGATTCAATCCTATAACCTTTGGCTCTGATACTAATTGTTGGCCCTACAATTGCTGTTGTACCAAAAGGTTAACCTGTTAATGCTCGATACAACTGATAGAGTTAACGGATCCATGAGAAGTGGTTAACTGGTGATCCCACAATACCGGTTTACAATTTTTGGCCAAATTGGACACTAAACTAATTTTTTCTGACTAAATCTTGACTTTCGGGCACCTATAGCGCTAAACCATGAGGAATTTGAAGATGATGCAAAATAGTGATTTGTGACATTTTTCTATAGATTCTAAATACATTTTTTTCAAAATTTTTGGAATCAAATTGTAATCTCCTTCAAAAACTAGTTTTTTTCAGTAAACACCATTTTTAAGGAGTGATGCTCACCGTATACAACATAAATTTTTTTCCATGAAGGATAAAATTCTATTTTTTGTAAATTTAGATTTGTAACTACAATATCTAGTGCTTTCATTTGATTTCATAGTGTTTTATTGAATATTTTTTTCCTTAATCAAGTTTTGAAGTCAAACCAATTACAATTTAGACATAAGCAGACTGCATACAACATAACATTTTTTGTACATGTATCAAAGTTCATTTTTTTTTTGTTGGATCAAGGACTTCAATATCTAATGCACTAATATTTTTCATTTTTTTTCGATAATCTGCTATTTTTCCACATGTGCAGAACAAAGAGCTTGGTTTTTGGTGAAAAACCTACATTCACAAGAAATAAAAAATAAATATAATAATAAAATTAAATTTATTTGAAATTATGCTTTTTGGGAAGCTTATAATAAGGGCTACATACTTACAAAAAAATAAAATTAAATGAATTCATTTGATCCCCCAAAAGGTAAATCAAAACTTATTTTTTATCAACATTTTGATAGGTGTAAAGGAGACTTCGTTATAGGTATGGTTTAAAACTAGCGGGCTTCTATCTAAGGGGGTTTGATTTAAGGTGGTTTGATCAAACCCTCTTCAATTGGAATCCTTTAAATGGAACTTTTCAGGGCTTAAATCATTATATTTTTTAAAAATATGTGATTTCAGTAAAAATTAGGATCTCCCAGAAATCGTAAACCAATATTGTGGCTAGTACTAGTCTACTTCTATGTCACAAATCTTGAGGAGAGCTCTGACTAACTGCCAACATAATTAGTGGTCAAATAAAACCAATTTTAAAACTTAATACACTTGATTATTCAAAGAATTTGGATATTGTATGTTATCAAAATCACAAAGATATGCAAATCAAAACACATCTGAATCAAGGATAATTAACCAAGCACAATGCGACACACCATCAAGAAGAAACAAAACACAAGATTTATGAGTGGAAAACCCTAAAAGGGTGAAAAAACCACTCTAAACATTTTATCTATTAAGCCTCATTGGCCAAAAAATTGCTGATTACATATTGCATGCCTCACTGACAATACAACAAGCCTCACTAGCTACACTTTATGCCTCACTAACAAAGCCTCACTGGCTACTCAACCTACCTCACTGGCTTCTCAATCTACCTCATTGGCTGCTCAATCTACCTCACAAGCTTCTCAATATTCCTAACTGACGAATCACCATGCCTCACTGACAAACGCACATCACTTGAGGAGAAATAAACAAAAACTAGAGGGTTACTCTATTTCCATACATATCACTGCTCTATCTCTGTATCAGTTCTTCAAAAAAATGATCTCCTTATTCACCCATATCACCACACTAATTCAAAATCATAATTTCAAAACTACCTCTCCTTTTTTTTTGTTTCACATTCAAAACCGCACACCCTTTTAAAAACATAAACAAAAACACCTTCACAAGACTCTCCTCAACAAATCAAATACAATAACTAGATAGATATGAATAATTAACAATAAATCATTAAGGATTTGCTTCAATCATTTTCTCTCATCTTGATTGCACCTACTTTGAATTGCAATGACACAAAGAAAACTTTACTGGACCATTTCCCTGATATGGTTTATAACTCTAACACAATTCAAGATCTCTATAGCATGAAAAAAATAAGTCCTCTGTCACATAATAAATTTAGACCTTTGCCACATGAACACTTAAGACCATTGCCACACTAATATTGGTATGTACAAAATACTATAAAACTAATTTACATACTATCCTTTGAACTCCAGTGATATGCTCAAGCACATATATCTATGCCAAGAAAATAAGAATAATAATTTCAATCACATACATCTCATAATACTTATGTGGTTTGATCTCTTAAATATTCTTCATTCTACACTATTATGGCATAAGCACAATACCAAGGTTCTCATGAAACTCCCATAGTTCTTAGAACGATCAACACCTATCCAAGAACACCTTCAATACACTGAAATAGCTTTTAAATCCACTGCCAGGTCTCCATACAATTACAAACTAGTGCATAACTAAAACCAGGCTAATTAAATTCAATCACCTATCAAAGTGTTCACACCTGGAAGTAGCCATTCTTAGCATTTTAAATCTAGACAGGTTTGGTATTTCTCACCCGCCTCACAGTTGAATGAAACCTTTGATCTTCCTTTTCAAATAGTTATCAAACTGTGTAACTAAAACAAAGTCATTGATACTCAAATTCTTGTCAAATGAAAATCCTCAGAAAGTGATTGTTATGCAACTTTAAATGACGACCACTAATCTTCTACACCTACTAATTCTCCAATCAAATGATGGCCATTGATTTTCTTTTGGACAATGAAACACAAAGAATTAACTTGTTAAGTCGGTTAATCAAGAAGAGAGGGACAATAACCAATGTAATTACAACCCTTGATTAGTCACTTAAGTGAATTTTAACCTTATAGTGCCGGTCAACATTCAAACATAACAAAAGTGCATTTGAGATTTAGTAAACCATGTAGAAAGCATAAACCTAGGAATTTTAGGGTTTTTAGGTTAGGGTTTTAGAAATTCCTTAGTGATCTAGGTTATAAATTATAAAGAACTCATCAAATACTCATTAATGTATCTACAAAACAAAAGAAACAAACACATTAGAAGATTCAAATGCAAGTTAAGATCAAAGTTCCCCATAAAATCCATTAACAATGTTCAAAATAGGAATAAAAGCAAGAACACAATGAAAAAGCAAGTAAATCCTATTAAAAACATTCAAACTCTTGATCTTATGGGGGAGTTAGTGCCAATTTGATGTGGAAATTGGCCCTTTCCCAACTCATATGCAAGCTTTTGATGATTTGGTGATGATTGACCCACTTGGTGATTGCTTCAAATGAACTCCATGGAGAAAACCTATAATAACCTAACTATGCCTTGATGAAATTCATGAAAATGCTAATGCTTGAGGATGCAAATGAGTAGAGTAAGTTTGCTCAAATTGTGGATAATCAAATGAGGAGAGAAGCCTCTTACTTATAGAATGACAAGTTGGAGAAATGCCCAAAATGGAGCAATGCGGGACTAACTTTCAACCAATGGCAAGATGCCACTTGTCAAGAGATGGATGGATGAAGGATGTGCACATTTTGATGAATGTGCCCATAAATGCATATATTTGAAAATTGAAAATGGTGAAATGACAAAGTGGATGAAGAGTCAAATGGAGTAATGGCCACTTGGCTCAATGAAAAAGGACTTATAAGATGAAATAAATTCCTTTTTGGAAGGACAAAGTCCACTTGGAAGAAATTCAAATTTGAAGGAATACTCCTCTATTATGCCATGTTGAGAGAAAATAGAGATTTAATAAATGAATTAAATCTATTTTCATGTGCAAGTGGAAAATGCTAGAGGATGGGACATGAATTAGGATTAAATTAATCAAGGGTTAATTAATTTAATGAGGTATTAGATGATGTGACTAATTGATTTAGATTTATGGGTTAATTTAAATCAAAAGATGAGAAGAATATGATTTAGAGATTAATTAAATATTTTTTTTGATTTATTTAATTAAAGGGAATGGTGTTAGATTAAATCAAATAAGTTTTTAATTTATTTAATTTAATAGAATGAATTTAGAGATTTAATCAAATAAAATGAATTATTTAATTAAATAGAGATAATTAGATCAGATTGATTGATTTAATTAACAAGAGAGAATGACTTAATCAGATAAATAATTTATTTAATTAAGGGAGGAAAATTGATGAATTTAATCAAATAAGGGTATTCGATTAAATTGTTAGACCGAGGGATGATTTAGGATGAAATGGTGTTAGTAATCAGGATCAAGTGTGTAATGCTAATCGGTATATTTTCCATGTCTACAATCCTAGATTCACTACATGCCTACTTATCTTCAATAATTATTTCAAATTCATTGAATCATTCTAAGGGTCCAATTGAGAAAACATAACCCTCACAATTTAGTAGCTTCTCCATAAGTTTTTGTGAAAATGTCAACCCTTACTAAAAATCATATATCAATAAACCGAAGGAAAGGAATTTTAATAATTAAGCTTCTAGTAGTCCATTCTTCTGCATACATATTCATGTTTCAATTTTGTAAGAGCTGAATATTAGCTCCATACCCAAGACCACCTACACAAACAATGGACTCCTTCCACAAGAGACTTGTATGCAAGGAAATAAGCTTGCTTGATATTAAGACCTATCAAAAAGATGATGAGGTATGAAGTATATTACAAATGAGTATGCAAGGACCTTTCTTATTGTAGTGTAGTAAAATACATACCCTTGCATTTTCACGCTTGTTTGGGCCTGCCTTGCTTTATTTATGCTTCTTTATGGCTTAATTGGTCCTATTTTGCATTCACAAGCCCTATGAATTATATCATTTTCTAGTTAATCCCAACATTATCCAATGCATAAATGATAATTTAATGACTCCATTTGTGTGTCCCTAATTTTTGGGTCGAGACTAAAATGCCACTTAGGGCATCTTTGTCCCCCAAAGGTCTGAGGACCTTGATTTTGAGGCATCTTAATTAGGCCCCTTTTTGGTGTCTGTGCCACAAGTTTTATGGCTTGGGATGAAGACACCACCCAGGGAATCTTAGTCCTCCTTGAGTCATTTTTATGATTTAATTTCAAATTATGGCGAGATTTAGCCTCCTTTATTGAATGAATTCATATGTCAGCTTGGTGTGATGTAATTTTAGGATATTAAGCATAGATAAGTATAAATACAAGGTTAATTCATTCATTTCCAATCCAAGTCTTTTGTGAGAGAATTCATAATATCAAATTGATTTCACAAGAGCATTCAAGAGCAATCTCATCAAGCATTTGTAGCCATTATCAAGATTCAAGCAAAGAAATTCAAGATCATTCCTTGGTTTAAGATACATATCCATTGCAGCCATTGCACACACGTTTGCAAACTTTATAAGGGTTTGGTGAGTTGTAGCATTGCATGTTGTTCATTCACTATTTCCCTTCATTACTTTATTTCATTTACAGGTTTAATTACCAACAAGGGGTTTGACCAAGGCAAAACCCTCATTCACTAACAAACAACAAGATTTTCCCCTCTTGCATATTTGTGATTGCAGATTTAAGTTGAAGTCTTGAAGATCATTTGGAGTGGAAAGTTGTAAAAGTTGAAAAGTTGCATTCAAAGTTGTCATCTTCATGGAAACTCACCTACAAGCCGAATCCAGAAGTTTCAGAACTTGAGATTAGAAAGGAAGTAAGTGTAGACCTTTGAGCTCAAGATCACATTCAGAGTTTTTCAGAAATTCGAAATGGGATTAATACACCACCTTAGGCATCTTAGTCCTCCCAAGGATATTTTCTAAATATTCATTCAAATCCGGTTTTGACTTCCAAAGACTCCGTATTTTCCCCAAAAAACAACATCAGGACTAATACGCCATCCTAGGCATCTTAGTCCTCCATAGAAATTTTTAGTAGATTCTTTACATTTCCAAAATCCTCACAACATCTCCAAACTTCCCAGGTACACACATCCTACCTTGTTGTTGCATAATTTCATTAGTTGCACTCTTAATTTAGCTTGCATAACTAGGGCTTGTAGGTTGAATGTTTTTTTGTCTTTTCCAAGCATTTGCTTGGTGGTGAACCCCTTTAAAGCTAAAAGAACCCCCTCCTAGGTCCTCTTCATTGTGAATTGAATCACCTTGTGAGGTTGTTAGTCAATCCAATTGGGACTCCTAGGACATTATTGAGTGATTTGTTGGAGAAAGAGTGATATTCATATATCCATTTTTCCACCAATCATTTTGGTGAACCTTAATTTTAAGCATTCATTTTTGATTTGGAGTCCATTAAATTCCTTGGATCTAGATTGCATTCATTCTTGCATTGCATCTTACATTAGTGAAAGTGCATCTAGGGTTTCTTGCATTTTACATGAGTAAAATTGCATTTAGGGTTTCTTATATTTGCATTAGTGAAAGTGCATATAGGTTGCATCTTTAATTTATTGCATCATTTCATTTCATTGGAAAACTAAAAAGTGTATTTTTCATCATCTTCATTGCATTTAAAATCATTCTTATTGCATTCAAAATTGAAAAAAATTGCATTCCATATTGCATTCAATTGCTTGTTCCTAGTTACTTTTTCTTGTACTTATTTGCACATTTTTTTGTTTATGAACATTAGTATCTTGCATAGGAAATATGTAAACACTTTTGACATTCCAAAGTAAATTTTTTTTCTACAAAAAACCTCTGCTAGGACTAAAACACCCTTCCTGGCATCTTAGTCCCTCTCAAGATTTTTTCCTCAGAAGTATCTCTTTGTTGTTTGTTGTCTGTTTCAGTCCCTAGAAATTTAGAATCTAACCAGGAGGACCAAGATTCCTTTCCTAGCATCTTAGTCCTTGTTGAATTTGACTCTCCAGTTTTTAGGATCTGAAATTTCTTTTTTGTGTTTCCGTGGGCTGCCTTCAGTTTTCTATTTTAGTTTCCAGAATTGTTGTTATCTTAATTTATTTCATTTCAAGTGCATTCATTCAATCTTGCATCATGGATATGTGCTTTGGAAAGTTGTGGATGTCCTTGAAATATTTGGTAGATGTGTCAAATTGTGCCTTTGGTAATGACCCTAACAAAATTGAACTCACTCATGCTCACTCAACTCCTAATGCATGTCCTTGTGATGTTGACATCATTGGAGTAGATGATGAAAACATGAATAAGTTCCTAAATGATTACATCTTGATAATCTTTAAGCTAATGCATCTTTCCATCCCTCCATGAAACAACCAGATCATCCCATAATACCACATCTTGAGAAGTTTGGTTACTTACATCCTGAAATCAAAGAAAAATTTGAATCTAAGTTCCCTACAACAAGTGAACCTAGTTCCTCTAAACAAACAAATACTCAACCCTTTTATAATCACAAAGTCACAAACACTCCAATCAACCTAGAAGAAACATATGGAAAATGATTCACAATATTAAGAAAACAAGGATATGATACAACAAGAGAACATGAGATTCAACAAATCCTAGAACAAAAACCAACCAATGAAAACACAAAGTGATTAGGATATCAAGATCCCTCTCATAGCGAAAAGCCTCCTAGAGAATATCTAAGGCTCTGAAGTGATGGCATGGTGATCTTGGATTCTCCTCTTGATCTGAATATCCTTCTTCCTAAAGAACAACCAATAGATCATAACAATAACAAGGATAAAGATAGGATCATCTCAGGACATCCTGCCCTAATCCCATCTAGAGAAGTTGGTGAATCTAGCAAGTGCAAGAGGCCTTACAAATTACAAAAGTTACAACCTCTCCATCCACCACTTGAAAGTGAAAGGAAACTACAACTGCTTCTCAACAAAGGACTTATAACATTACCACCTATGAGTAGATTCTAGTTCTTTATCCTAACGATGCAAAATTCCCACATTGCACATATCATCAAACTCTTGGACAAAAAACTGATGAGTGTCATGCATTCAAGTTAATATTGCAAAAAATTCACTTTGATGGAAACAATTTCCATCAAGTGATTGCATAGCTTATCCATTTTCTCCTTTCTCATCATGTAATAGTTGTAGAATATTCTATTCTCACTATTACATGATCCTTCTCATCACCTACCTTGGCCCATTTTTTTCTTGCACTCAATGGGAACAAGAAGTAGATGGCCTTTTCCTAGTAACACATTTGTTGTTGTCCCTTAGGTTCGTTATCTACCTTTCACTTATATAGATTGAGATTGGGAGGTGGATAACTTGCTTTAGGTTGACTCACCTATTCCTTACTAGTCTTTTGCATTTTATTTTTGTTTTCTTGCATGTGCATAACGTGATCCCCCGTGATGTTTTGTTTGATGTTTCTCTCTCTATGTGCATTCCTCTATTTGTACCTTCATTCTTCTATATGTCGTATACTTTTTCCTTTTCATTGATCTTTTATATTTTCCTTTCCTTTATCTTTTTTCTTATATTTTCCTTTTGGGGATGATGCAAGGCATTGAGACATTCATGTCTCCTTCATGTTGACCCAAAAGCTTTTCCTTTTTCTTTCTCGTTTTCCTTTTCATTTTTCTTACATGTTTTCCTTTTGGGGATGATGCAAGAGGTCGAGACACCGTATGCCTCTTCCATGCTGACCCAAAAGGCTTTCTTTTTCCTTGTTTTCACTCTCTTTTTGTCATTCTTCCAATTCTATGTGTATTTGGGGAATGATGACAGTTCTGAGTTCTCTAATATCATTGTGGTAAAGACAGATATTGACCCTAAATCCATAGATCCCTTATGTGTTCTAGGGGGAGACCCTCTTTTCCTTTTTTAATCTTTTGGCTCATTTAAAGAAATTGCTCACAACATGGTGTTAGAAATTTCTTTAAAGTGGGGGCATACATTGGCATTATTTTGGCATGATTTCACTTGCATTTTTTTCCCTTTCATGTTCTTTGATGCAATTTTCTTATTTCGCGTGATGTGTTTTCCTCTTTGTGGTGACATTGGGAGTAATTTCCTTCAAGAGTGTGATCTATCTTAGCATATTATATTCCCCTTAATGGTGATGCAAAGCATTACATCCCTTAAGTGTTGAATCTTTTATCCTTTGATTGGTCCTCTCTTGGAGACATTAGGAATGATGTCCCCTAAGAGTAAGACCTCACATGAACTAAGAAAAATCCCTTTGAACATCCCTCTTTCTTGTTGCATTTTTCCTCTTGTCCTTATTAAAGTCATGGAGGTATAGATTTGATAAGGACTCCTCTGGGGCTCACCTAGTGAACACCTAGCTTCACTAGCCCTTGTAAGCATGCATTTTTTTACCTTATTAAAGTCATGGAGCTATGGATTTGATATGGTCCCTTGGGGCTCACCTAGTGAACAATAGCTTCACTAGCCCTTGCGAGCGTGCAATTTCCTTTTTTCCTTATTAAAGTCATGGAGGTATGACTTTGATATGGACTCCCTAAGGCTCACCTAGTGAACACCTAGCTTCACTAGCCATTGTGAGCATGCATTTTTGTACCTTATTAAAGTCATGGAGGTATGACCTTGATATGGTCTCCTGGGGCTCACCTAATGAACACCTAGCTTCACTAGCCCTTGTGAGCGTGCATTTTTTTTGCATAGTGGAAAAAACGTTCCACTTGTAAAAATTTTTGGACAAACAACCTAGACCCGATCCACCACATTGGATGACTAGTTGAAGCTTGATCCGTTGCAATTTTCCTCTTTCTTTTTCCTTTTTCTTGTGTTTGATGGCGTATGTTTGCGATTCAGTTATGGCTTCATATATATCATCCATAAGCATGTTCCTTTGTGCCTATGTTGGTTTTCCATAGGATTTTTATCCTAGGGGCTTGGCCACCCTCTTGATTATTGTCATCCTATCTTACTAACATTTTTACATTTGAACCCCTCTTGATTGCGTGGTTGGATACTTTAGTGTGAGTTTGAAGCAAGTTCATCCTCTCACTAAAGTGGGGGCTAAATGTAGTGTAGTAAAATGCATGCCCTTTCATTTTCACACTTGTTTGGGCATGCCTTGCTTTATTTATACTTCTTTATGGCTTAATTGGTCCTATTTTGCGTTCACAAGCTCTATAAATTATATCTTTCTCTAGTTAATCTCAACATTCTCCAATGCATAAATGATAATTTAATGACTCCATCTGTGTGTCCCTAATTTTTGGGTTGGGACTAAAATGCCACTTAGGGCATCTTTGTCCCCCAAAGGTCTGGGGACCCTGATTTTGAGGCATCTTAATTGGGCCCCTTTTTGGTGTCTATGCCCCAAGCTTTATGGCTTGAGATTAAGATGCCACCTAGGGTGTCTTAGTCCTCCTTGAGTCATTTTTGAGATTTAATTTCAAATTCTTGTGGGATTTAGCCTCCTTTATTTAATGAATTCATATGTCGGCTTGGTGTGATGTAATTTCAAGATATTAAGCATAGATAAGTATAAATACAAGGTTCATTCATTCATTTCCAATCCAAGTCTTTTGTGAGAGCATTCATAATATCAAATTGATTTCACAAGAGCATTCAAGAGATATTTCATCAAGCATCATATCAAAGAGTTTATTGTATCATGTGTGTTGTTGTGCTAACATTTGTGATGTAGGGTTTTGATTCAAGCTGAACCATAGATTTTTGGCACCACAAGACTCTCTAACTCTTCTAGGGTTTTGCACCCAAAAGGAGAGAGGTAGGCCAAAAATGCTAGCTAGGTTCACTCAAATAAAGGATTGTACGATGGATTTATGTCTAAATGCAATGTTCTAGATACAACTAAGCTAAGTAATTGGTTGATTATGAATGCAAAACCTAAGAAATGTGACATTTGAAAAAAAATTGTGTAATACAAAATCACCTACAAATGAATGAAAAAATGCAATAGAAATGAATCAAACTAAAAGTGTGCACTTGGAATGTTGAAAAAGACTAGAAATTACATTTGAAATGCTGCTGATGCTATTTTTTAGGCCTAGAGGGACTCATTCGCCATTCTAGGTGAATCAGTTCCAATTCTGTCAAACTGAGCCGAAACCTGTTTCTATCAAAAGGGTACTCAAAGGTGGACTTCAAAGCTTCTGATCTGCACTTTGACTTCCTACAGGTGTCCGGTTCTGATATTCTGATTTCTGGGTCTGAAAATGAGTTTTTGTTGATATTTTGACTCGTTGAATGAAGAGAAGAATTGAGAAACCTTGAAACTTGATCTTCAATGATTTCTAAGCTTCCAAGGGACCTAAATTTTCAAACACACAAGAAAAGAACAAGAAATGGTGAATGTTAGGGCATGGGGGTTTGCCTTGGTCAAACCCCGTTTAGGTAATTAAACCGAAATATGAAAGAATGGAATGAAAAATGTAATAATGGAATAGATTACCTTTCCATGATGTTGATCTTGTATTTCTATAGCAATGGAGGAAGATTCAACCCTTGAGTATCTTTAGGAACTTTCTTGATGTCTTGCAACAATAAAAACCTAAGTTGCTTGACTTGAGATGAAAGATTGGTGGATAAATAATGAAGAATAGATGTGAATTGAGTTAATGGATGTAAAAATGAGTTTAGAGAGGTGATTTTATAGGAAATTCACCTATTTTACCCGTTAATACCTCATCACAGGTCGACATGAAGAAAAAATAAACTCAAATTTCACTTTTTTCCCTCTCAAAGCTCAAAATTGAGCCAAATGGGATTGACTTGCCACACATGGTGAATGGATCCCACCTAGATGGGATTGATTCACCATTCATGGTGAATGGGTCCCACAGGGGCCAATTTGACAACTTAGATGCCAAGAGATAAGGAAATAAGGTCTAAAATGTAACATTGTTGGGTATATGATCAATTTAGGTTTTGGGATGCACAATATGGGTTAATATGGGACTATTAGTGATGATGTGGATGCAAAATAGGGCTTGGGACACATAAATCAATGTGAAAGTGTAAGTAAATACACTTTACAACACTAAAATGAGGCCCACATAGCCTAGAAAGGCACAAGAACCAATGTGAATGTGTGTGGAACATTACAACACTAGTTTAAAATTAAGTTTAATTCAAAAACCTTCTAGATTGATGTGATAATGTTATTAAACACATTTTATAATGTTGAATTGTGAAAGTCATTACAAGACTTTACAACACCTTTACAAGACATCTTTAAAATCATGTTATTCAATTTTCAAGGGTCCAAGACCTAGTGTGGATGCATAAAACTCCTCACAACACCTAAATCAAGGCCTCATTAAGTCTAATTTATCATGAATTAATCCCATGTCAAGCAATGCGTCTTTTTTTCTATGGTACACAAGAAAAGAAATTCAAGATCATTCCTTTGGTTCAAGATCCATATCCATTGTGACCTTTGCACACAAGTTTGCATACTTTATAAGGGTTTGGTGAGTTGTAGCATTGCATGTTGTTCATTCACTATTTCCCTTCATTACTTTATTTTATTTCAAGGTTTAATTACCAATAAGGGGTTTGACCAAGAAAAAACCCCGATTCACTAAAAAACAAGTTTTTCCCCACTTGCATATTTGTGATTACAGATCTAGGTTGAAGTCGTGAAGATCATTTGGAGTACAAAGTTGTAAAAGTTGCAAAGTTGCATTGCAAAGTTTTCATCTTTACAGAAACTCACCTACAGGCCAAATCCAAAAGTTTCAGAACTTGAGATCGGAAAGGAAGTAAGTGCAGACCTTGGAGCTCAAGATCATATTTAGAGTTTTTAGAAATTCAAAACAAGACTAATACGCCACCTTTGGAATCCTAGTCCTCCCAAGCACATTTTCCAGAGATTCCTTTAGATCTGGTTTCGACATCCGAAGACTGTATTTTCCCCAAAAAGCAACGTGACTAATATGACATCCTAGGAATCTTAGTCCTCCATAACACTTTTTGATAGCTTCTTTACATTTCTAGAATCCTCACATCTCTAGACTTCCCAGGCACACACATCCTACCTTGTTGCATAATTTCATTATTTCCACTCTTCATTTAGCTTGCATAACTAGGGTTTGTAGGTTGAATGTTTGTTTTTATTTTCCAAGAATTTGCTTGTTGTTGAACCTCTTTAAAGCTGAAAGAACCCCCTCCTAGTTCCTCCTCATTGTGAATTGACTCACCTTGTGAGGTTTTTAGTCAATCCAATTGGGACTCCTAGGACATTATTGAGTGATTTGTTGGAGAAAGAGTGATATTCATATATCCATTTTTCCACCAATCACTTATATAAGAAAGGTGAGGAATATGATTAAACATGATTGTGACATGTGACTTAATCCTATGACATGAGACAACTAACTCATAACAACCTAGGGATCAAGAAATAAATGCTAGAAAGATAAGATCTAGATATGCTAACTATGACTTCTAGAAGGAATCTTATAATCTTGAGTAAACTTAACATGTGAATAAGCCCCCAAAGTACCTAGTATGGAAATTTACTAGGTACAAGACATATATTCACACCAACACCCCCCCTTAAGTGTAACTTAGAGAGATATTATTATGTAAATGATGCAAAAAATATACAAAAATGGGTCTTGACTACACCATTTTATATACCCATGTACAAATATGAATGAAATCTCCCACAAATGGAGAAAATGAGAAAACCCATTAGGATAAAAATCCTACCCAGAAGAGAGATAAGATATAATCAAGTGATGAAATATGGAGGATGAAAGATGGAGGACTCCATGATACCCCCCAAGTATAGCATCCTTCACATATATACATTACAAATGCCCCCCATAAGAGGGAAATAAAGAGACCACATAGCCCCCCATAATGAAGTAGCTCAGAAACCAATAAAGAATTTCTTAAGACAAAATAAATTCTAATGATTACAAACAATATATCTCCCCTGGGGAAGAAAATTTTCCAATGATCGATGTTGAAGAAACCTCATCTCCATGAAGAAGCAAGAGGGAAGAAGCCTCATGAATGAAATATTTGAAGATGCATCAAGAGCCTTCAAAGATGTCCGAACAAAATCAGGTGTAACCCTGATCAAAGAAGAAGAAAAAGAAAATGGAAACTGAAAAGAAACATCCAAATATGTATGATTAGAGAGCAGAGTGACCCCATGAAACATGTCCTCCAAATTGGTAGAAGAGGAATGCCAAACTAAATATGATATACCTATCATGAATCCATTCCACAAAGGAAAATCTAGAAAACAAATTGTATCATGCTCATCTGAAGTCTTAGATACCAAGTCAACACTCAAATCTAAAGAAGCAAGAGATGATGGAGCCTCATCAAATGGTTGAAGAAGGGAAAGGTTCAACTAGCCACCAAAACAACCATCTGAATAACTACCCACACTAGAACTAAGAGTATGATACTTAGAACATTCACCATCAGGAATAACGTGGGAAAAGTTATAGATTTTTACATCATGATCAACCCTACCAACTACAAAATGTTGCTTGCTATACAAATCTTGAATGAATACTGAATCTAGAGTGAACTCAATGGAATTACCACCTTGTGCCATTTGATATAAAAAAAGAAGATTATGCCTAATATTTTGTATATAAAGTACGTCATGAAAACTACCATTAGGGACATCAATAACCCCTTTACAAAATATATTGAAATAAATACATTAGCCATAAAGATCTTCATGATTGAAGTATGCCTCAAGGAGGAAAACCTATAAGGTTGGCCTGATATATGACATGAAGCTCAAGAGTCAATAATCCAATTTATAGATTGTTCAAAATGTGTTACAACAAGATCTTGACCTTTCATCTTATTATCTTTTACCAAGTATCACCACCATTAGAAATCCCTAGTATACCCGTGTGTATAGAAGATGAAGGTTGAGAACAAGAAGATGGTGAACTTGTAGATTTAGAAGGAAAATAAATGTTATGCTCCTTTAGAATTTTCCTCATTTCATCTAACTCTTCCTTATAACAATTTTATTCACCATGCCCAATTTTTTTACAATAACCACACTTTGGCTTCTCCTTCTTAGTTTTATCCTTTGTAGGAGAGGTGGGAGTATCATTATATTTTTCCTTAGGTTTGGACATATTTTTTTGTTTATCCTTAGATGATGATGCAATCAATGCATGCCTCTTAGAATGTGTATCATGTTGATTAAGTTTAGCTTTTTCCCTAGTCAACCTATCATAAAATGTCTCAAAAGAGGGCATAACAAAAGAATCACCTAATCCATCCATTGCAGAATAAAAGGAAGTAGAGATTCAGTACGGAAATGAACCTTCTAACTTAGAAAAAATCAAGAAGATGCATTATTTATTAGTTTTTTCTTTACTACAACTAACCAATTGAGACCTTAATGATTCAAATTTTACCAAGTACTCTTCAATGGTAGGAAAATAATCTATGGAAAGTGATGCCAATTCAGCCTCTAATTGCATGACACAAACCTCACTAACTGAACCAACTAGATCCTTGTACTTATACCATACCTTCTTAGGAGTAGTACAATCCTCAATATGGAAAACAAACTATTTGGAGCATGCATATCAATTAAACCCATAGTTTCATCACATTTACTCTTATGAGAAAATATTTTGTATTCACTAATAAAATTAGGTTGGTCACTTAATATGGACCACAAATCCTTAGGCCAAAGAAATCCTTGAATTCTTACCTTCCATTTACAATAATTATGAGGAGTTAAAAATTCAAACCTTGGTTTAGTCATTAGGTCAACAAGTACCAAGAGTGAAAAATAGCCAAATATTTGAAACAAACTAATATGGTGCCTCCCAAATCTGAAATACAACTGAAAATAAAGCCCCCACACAAAATTAACTTCTTGAGGAGATAGTATGTCCAAGTTATTAACCAAAAAGAAAATATGCAAAAATCTAAACAAATTACACTTGGGGCTAAATCTGAAAAAAGTGCATGAACCAAATGAATAGCTTATGAGTACCTTCCAATTGCAAATGAATCACAAAAAATGGATAAAATGGAAAAACGTTGTGAGCTTAGATGTCCAAAGGGGTAAAAACACTTCAGTTTCCAATAAAATGTACCTACAAAAAAATCTATCAAAATGACCTGCACCACTATGAAGTACATGTAACCATCTTTCTATCAATATCTTGTTTACAAAATTTCAATATTTGAGTGGAAAGATATGCCTTGTTGAAGAAAACTACCCAATTAGGGAACTGGGAGCTTATTTGGGTGCAAATGTTTGGCCCCCATGAGCTAGCATATGGTTTGCAATATGACCACAACTCTAGCATTTAGAAAGAAAGAGTGACACCACTGAGTAGTAGTGGGGTGTCATTTAGGCAGTAGGCATTGGAGGTGGCTCCATGTGCCATCTAGAGAGCCTAAGCCCCCAGTTGGCCGATGGGACTAGGGTCATGGATTACTTAGGAACTAGGAGCTTAGAGTGGGTAGGAAAAAATATGTAGGCCGAAAAAACTTGCAATCACCAAAAATGCTGACACACGTAGCAGTATGGGTCTATCTAGGGGGTAGAATTTTTTTTTTTTTTGAAAAACTCTGACCATAATTATTTATTTAGAAAACCGTGAAGAATATTGAACAATATTATCCAAAAAAATTATAGAATATGTGGAAAATTTTTAATTTTTAAATTTTTGTGAAATTAAAATCGTTTTGCCTATACTCGGGGAGGCATATGACCTACTTAAGTAAAATAATTTTTCCTCAAAAACACCTGAGGAAAAACATAGGTGTATTTTAGATCAAACTTCATCTCTTGAGCCTGGTGAACATGATGACAAGGTTGATTTGGCTTCAATATGTACTAAAAGCTCAACTACCTCTGGATCTTGAATCTTTAAACCCTTGTAACTTCGACAAAAAATATCATTTTTAATGAAATGAAAGTCGATCTTGACTTTCTTAGATGCCTTGGACTAAAAAATGAGCTTAGATTTCCTCTAATATGAGCCCAAAATTACTTGCCGTGTGTGAAATGTGGAAATTATTAGTAAATCAACACAAACCTTAATGAAACGAATTATATCAAAGATTTGAAATAAGTAAACTACTCTATTTTGCAGCCAAACAAATCTTTTAAGAATGTCTCATTGTCCTCTATTTCCAAGGATTTGTTAAACCATTTGACTCTCAGATTTTTATAAGAGCACTATGATTGTTAGAATGACACTTGAAAAATGAGATTGATGTTCTAAATGCAAGAAATCTAAGTTCCCACATGAAACTAATGTGATGATAATGATAATGGAGATATTTTACAAAGTGATAAATGATGTTGGATTATACAATGTAAATGATATGATATGAAGCTAAGATGATTCTACATATGCTCAAATACTAACTAGGGATTTGCTAATCTAAAATGCAACTATAAATCAAAGTGTGATTCTACAATGCTAAATATGAAGCTAAAAATGATTCTAACTATAAGACTCCAAATGTTCCAATGCTCAAAGTTATTCTTGCATGATAACTCTACTCAAATGTGGGATGCAAAATACAATGCCAAAGGGATGTATATATAGCCTTTTCCAAGCATCTTGTGATGCGACAATGATCGACGATCTAGATTCAAACAAGAAGGATGAATGGTGGAGATGAAGAGAATCAAGAAGTTGTCCCCTTGACCAAAGACAACATGCCAAATGGATGGAGGAATCTCTTGAAGAATAGGCAACACGCCAAATGGATGGGAGACTAAAGTGTGGGAAGAAAAGACCATGTGTTTGAAAATTGGTTGAAGAAGTGTGTGAAGAATAAGCCATGTGCTTAAAAATTGGTTGAAGATAATTCTAATTTAAAAATTAGAATTATTTAATTTCATGTGACCTTGGTGAGGTGACACAAAAATTTGTAGACATGTGCTTGAATTCCTAATCGAGATTAGTGAAGATTAATTAAATAAAACAAGCTTATGGAAATTTGTTTATTTAATTAATTTAGAAAAATACGATTTTAGATTTGGAGAATTTAGAGGATATGAACTATACAAATAAATTGAAAATTTATTTATACATAGATGGAATATTAATGAAATAACTAGTATTTAATTAATTAAATGTTTGGACCGATTTTAGGTGTATACATTTTGCCCCTCTTTGAAGTAATGTGTTTACACGTTGCTTCAAAGAAAAATTTGATACCGATGCCGAGAAATTTTTTTTCGATGCCCCATACATTGATTTTCAGATATTGATGGATATATGCCACCTCGGGAGATAAACCGGTAAATTTTGGAATTTTTAGGATTTTTTAAAAAATTTGATGATTTTTCGATTATGTGATGGTGATCTCAAAAATTTGTGTCAGAAATGATTTATCTCTCGAAAAATGATGTAGAAGTCAATAGGTGATGATCTAATTAATTGATGCATTATGTTGCCTCCTTGTGTTTGATGTTGGATGATTGCGTCCAGCCGATTGATTTGATGATGTTGATGTGATAGTTGATGATTGACCTCATGATAGGTGAGGATCAATGATAGGATGATGATGATGATTGACCTCATGATAGGTGAGGTTTAATGATAGGATGTTGATGATTGTCCTCATGATAGGTGAGGATCAATGATATATTGATAGTTGACCTCATGATAGGCAAGGATCAATGATAAATTGATGATTGAACTCATGATAGGTGAGGATCAATGATAGATTGATGATTGACCTCATGACAGGTGAGGATCAATGATAGATTGATAATTGACCTCATGATAGGCGAGGATCAATGATAGATTGATGATTGACCTCATGATAGGCGAGGATCAATGATAGATGCTCATGAGATTTGATCAAAGTCTCATCAGAGCTGATTAGAATTGATTAATTGATTGATGTTGATTGATTGATAAGATTGCTGATTTGTGATATGTTATGATCATAGGATGATTTTTTCATTTGGTGCAGGCGGATTTAGATTTGATTGGGTGATGTGGTTTGAATTCTCTGATTGATTGATATGCCCCAGTATAGGATTGATTAATGTTCTGAGACTTGATGATGTATCGAGACCTGATGTATACACTGATTCAGTTGAGACATTGATGATGTACCTCTTGATTTGAGACATTATGATACACTACCATTTTTTATATTGATGTATCTTGTCATACTTTTGGATATCCTTGTACACTTTGACATTATAATTTTTGAGGTTATATGATATGCGACAATGATTATGATCTATGTGTCTATATGCTGTTATATGATGATGGATGTTTATGATGCATTTAATTCCTATGTTTATGATGATTATGATGATTATGACATGCTATGGATGCATTTAATTTCTATTATTTATGCTATGTGATGTTCTATATGAAACTGATGATATGATATGTGATAGATGCATTTAGTTTTGATGTTTATGATGGTGATATGCTATGGATGCAAATGATGATGAAAATGATGTGTTATGATTCTATGATGATTTATGAATGATGCCTATATGATGCATGTGATGGATTTTATTTATGGTATGTGATGTATTTGATATTTTGTACTTTTTTGATGCAAATAAATGATGTAATGAATGAATGTGTATATGAAATGATTGTGTGATGGTACCTAATTCTATGAGGGTGTACGCAATGATGATATGATATGATATGATAATGCATGATGGATGATTTTATATGATGATTATGTGATATATGCAAGGATGATATGATATGATAATGCATGATGGATGATTCTATATGTTTTATAGATTTATGCAAATGATGCTTTATGCTATGTAAGATGGATTTGATTATGCAATAATGATATGTGATGAAATGCTATGTTCATATTGATTATGTACGGATGTATTGATAATGAGATATAATGATTATGTAAATGATTTTTATGATGCTTTGTGATGATGATATGATTATGCTTAACTAAGTTTGCAAGAATTTGAGGGTCTTAAGCTTAAATGAGTGAATCCATCCAACTTCCAAGAGCTATGGGAAGGTTGTCATCAGTTGATTCTTTGTTAAATTAAGCTTCACAAAACCTGACATATTTCCCAATTCTTTTGAAAATATGAAGAGACTCACTCATTTAAGCTTAGTGAACCACCTTCCTAATGCCACTATATGAAATGATTTTGATTATGTAAATGAGATGCGATGCACGCCTTTTTTTTTGTTTTTTCTGATGCAAATATTATGATGTGATGCATGGATAGATGAACGATGTTGTAATGTGTTCTAATGTATGCGAATGATGATGCAACTGATATGCAACTAAATGTGAATGTTTTCTAATTGATGCAAATGATGATGCAAGTGATGTGTAACTATATGAAAATGATGTTTTTTTGGCAATGTCAAGTGTACTCAATCCATTAATGCAAGAGATAACATTATTGTTGCAGCTTTTGGAAATCCCATAAATATAGATGAAAACTAACATGGATGCAATCTACTCTAACCACATGTAGATATCATATGCAAAAGTTGTCATTTGTAACATCTGACTTTTCATGCTTTTTATCATCATTAGGCCTTTAAAATGTTGAAAGTGAGTACAAGCATCGATGGTATATTTAGACCATGATGACCTGAGTACTACTTCTATGATGTTTGATAGTGCAAGTTAACACAAGCATCTAAGTATAATTAAACCAAGATGACCTGAGTATTGCTTGCATAAACAGACAAGAGTTAACCATTTTCCTATGCAAATTCAGAATGTCATTAGTGATACTTTGTAGAGCACGTCCCATGAAAATTTGCATAGTAATAATGATCAACTCACAAACAATAGACAAAGAAAAATCACACTCCTTCCTGGCTCCTCTAGTTCAATACATCATTGAGGTGCTCCAAAGATATGATAAAAAAAATCAAAGTATAACAATTGAACATTCTAGTTTGACGTGATAAACCCATGATTCAGACGAATGTGTCATCCATTTGAAGTTTTCTTTTGATTTGATTGATTTGGCTATTTGATTTGGATGGTTGATGTGTTCATGTTTGTGTGATTTGATGTTCAATGTTGAGTTGCACTATGATCATTGTTTTGGGTTGTGTTGTACTACTGCTGTTTTCAGTTGGTTTAAGCTCAAAGTTTATTTGCCCCCAGTGAGTTCAATATTTTTCCCCTAGTCTAGGGTGAGACACGACCGTGATGCTAGGATATGTACATGGTGCTTTCAGAGGATAGGCAGATGGATGGCGAAAGAAAATGGTTGGCATGCTCAAATAGATAGAAAAGATAGCCTATCATAAATAGCGCCTATTGCCAGGTTTTCACTACTTATTTTTATTGCACTTTTTAGATTTTATGATTTTTTTTTGTTTTTTTCGCTTTTTCTGATTCTTTTGGATTTTTCTCTTTTTCTCTTTTTTCTCTTTTTTTGGATTTTTGATCTTTTTCTATTTTTTTTGTATTTTTCTCAGGATTTTTAAGATGAAATGATATGATATGACCGGTTGAAGGAACAAAATGCCCCACAAAAGAGGTAATGCAACCATGGATAAATGATAGATCAAACTGAAAGATTCACTGCAAAAAATGTCACACAAACAACATATCTCTTGTCAAAAGATGATAATGGTTGATTGATTAGGATTCTAGGAATGATTGATTCCATAAGGCATGATGATGATAAGTACTTAGGATCATTGACTTCCTCTAAGTACAATAAGATTGATGATTGTTGATGATTGATTGACAAAAGATATGATGATTGGATAATGTTTTAAAGCTAGGCTCAAATATGATTTACATGATAAGATTAAAGGTTGCAAAGGGACATGATGAGATAAGCTAGGAGATATGGAATGGAAGAAATGCAAGGATAAGGATAATGAATGGGATGATCAAGATCAACTAGATAAGATACAAACACCAGGCCCAAGTACTTTTCCCGTATTCCTCATCAAGACCAAGGAAAGGAAGAAAGGATGCATTTAGAAAGAATGATGGAATATGGATAAGGAGAAGGATATGATACAAAAGATATGGATAAAGTGTATAAGATAAGATATAAGATGTTCAAGACGATCCTTAACCTTTCCAAGATCAAAGGTGGGAAATGTGGAAGATGATTATGCATGACAGGAAGATGGAAGAAGGACTTAAGCATCAAGTTTCACAACCAAATATCCCTCTGATAAACCATGGTAAATGAGGTTTAGACTCATAAATGTTGGCAGATTTAGGGTATGGTGGGATAATGGATAGGAGGTTGAAAGGTTTGTTGATGGATAGATAGAAAGGATGGCAAGATCAGCATTGGCACACACCTTGAAGGTTGGTGGAGTGATGGAGGAAAAATGGATTTGGAAGGTGAGAGGTTTTTAGATGGAGGATTGAAGGAAGCTTTTGGATTAGAAAATTTGGATGCCAATTTATATTTTATTGCTTCTATGAGACTTTTAGGAATCTACATTACTTTTGACTTTGATTTTTTCTTTGTGGGCGTTTGTGGCCTTTGAGATTTTTCTTTTTGCTTTATGGGCCTTTGTGGCCTTGGAAATTTTTCTTTTTGCTTTGATGGTCCTTTGTGGCCTTTTGAAAATTTCTTTTGATTTATAGAGCTTTGTGGTCTTTGAAAATTTCCTTTTTGGTTTGATGGGCCTTTGTGGCCTTTTTTATTTTTCCTTTGATTTTGGATCAAATTTTCTTTTATTTTTGCATGCCTCTTCGAGGAGACATGTTGATCCTTTGACACATGTGGATTTTGATATGGAAGCTTTTGACATTTGGCACCCAAATTACTTCCAAGAGCAATAGGAGGGGTGGATTGAGGTGAATGGTATGGAGGTATTATGGATGAGTGAGTGTAGGTATAATTTTGAAAGGGCATCAAGGATGTTTGACTTTGTTGTTCTTGAGGAATAGGATATGGACCTTGGATAGAGGGAAGGTTTGATGAACTAGGATGAGGACCTAGGATAGATGGAAGGTTTGGTGGATTAGGATGAGGACCTAGGATAGATGGAAGGTGTGGTGGACTAGGACACTTAGGTGTATAACCAAGGCCATGGTAGTGTGGGTTTTCTTGAGAAAAAAGGGGTTCCAAGATACCTTGTTCATGAAGGCCTAAGCCTTTTCCTTTGTAGTTCATACTTTGACACATTTGTTTACCAATGGGATATGTGTTGTTCGTGAAACAAGATGCAATTCCATTTTGGGGAGGATATGATATGGATGAAAGGATAGGTGTCAGAAGTAAATCGGATCCGATAAAGGTGAAGGATACAAATTTGTAGGTGTGTGGTTCATGGATAGCTTGAATAGGTGTGATAGGATCTTGGCATGGAGATGATGAGGTACTTTGATCTTGACTTGGAAAAGAGCATGAGGTGTAGAAGATGGAGTAGCTTTCTCTTTATTAGGTGTGGAATCATCATGAAGTGGTATGGAAGGCATATCTTGATATTGATGAGGAAAGGAATCATGAGATTTTGTGGAAAGCATATCTTGATCATCAGATGGTAGGACATCATAGATAGGATGGAAGAACTATCACGCTCTTGGGATGCAATGGAATCATGAGATGGTATGGATTCATTAGATGGGGTAGAAGGAGGACTTGGAAGAATAATTTTCTCTTAAGATGGAAATGAATCATTGTGGATGAAAAGTGAAAGGAGGGGATCATTGTAGAATTCTTGAGAGATGGGATCTTGGTCAAAGATTGGAAGAACTTGTGGAATTTTGATATCATCGGATGAAGTGTAAAGAATGATTTGATCTTGATGCGTAAAGGAGTCTATGTTATCATGTTTTGGATTGAGAGATTGACACGAATCATTAGATGCAGAAGGTATGATAGATGAAGGTGGTTGGATGGAATCGTTAACTTGGGTGAAAGAATCCTTAGATTTATTTTGGCTTGTAGGAAATGAAGATAGATACATGAAATGGTAAGATTATTCAATATCCTTTGTGTTTGAAGAATTTGATTTGGGTTTCTCATTTAACTTTTTCAAGAATTCAAAGAAATTGAACTTGGATGATGTAGTTGTTGGTGGACAAGGTGTCATGTCTTTATTTCTGTCAAATGGATAAGAATAGATGTCTGGCAACAAATATCTCTCTGTGGTTGTTTCCCTTTGCATATCCCAGATTTGTTGTTGAAAGTTCTTCATTTGATGAGCTAAAGCATTCAATTGATCCTCATCTATTTCAACCATGGTGGTTTGAGTTTCAATTTACTGTTCTTCGAGTTTATGCTTTTTTGGGTCTTATTAAAATGGGCATACAAGTGTTAGAGTTTTCACTAAACTTTTGATCTTTGTTTGGAGGAGTGCCAAGGATAAAAAATAAGTCAAATACAATGAAAAATCCTATTGATGAGACCAAGTTTAATTTGATTATATAGCTTTGTTTTGTGATGAAACGATAAAAAATCCTAATGATGATGAAACTAGGCTTAACAATCAAAGGTGTGATAGGTTTGATGATCTAGGCACTTTGAAATGTTTAGATCTAGGTTTAGATTGGATAATTCCATGTGTAGATGTCAATTTTAACAAGTTTAGACTCTATGGTATCTAAGGAATGATTCTGGACTTGAAGAAGATTATGAATTTTGGTTCAAACTGTGAAACAAGGGACAAGTTTAACTCTCAGGTTTTGCATTTAATGGATGCACTAAAATAGAGCCCAGATGTACTGAAAGATTTGACAGATGTGCTAAAATAGAAGACAAATGCGCCAAAAAATCACATAAATGTGTGATAAGATTGCCTAGATGCGCTAGAATAGGGGGTCTATGCACTAAAATATGTAGTGTATGCACTATAAGATTTGTTGAATGCACTATAAAAATGCACAAATGCGCTATAAGATTGCTTGTATGCGTTGTAACAGAGGACAACTGTGCCAAATTTTTACATAGATGCGCTATAAGATTGGGTGAATGCACTATAAAAATGCATAGATGTGCTATAAGATTGCTTGTATGCACTAGAATAGAGGACAAATGCACCATAGTTTTGCGTAGATGCGCTATAAAAATAGTTGGATGCACTAAGAGAACACATAGATCCGTGCTATAAGATGCAGCGAATGTGTTGAACTGGGAAAATGACGCAATTTTTTGGAAGTTTGTTTGATTTTTTAGATTTTCTAGTTAGAGACTTGGTTGTTTCAATGAATATTTTTCTAAATCAAGGTTTTCACTTTCAGTGGATGATTAGATGCTTACTTATACCGGATGATTAGATTCTTGACCCCATTGGCTCCCCTCCATGACACTCACTTCTATGGGGCAGCCAAGCATCAATACCCATGAATCTCCCATGGCATATTTTTCATCTCTACTAAAGTTCACAAGAATGTGGGACAACTTCATAACAACCGTTCTTGCACCAACAAATAGATTAAAGATTTTGGCCTTGCTACAACAAAGGGTATTAATGTAGAAATTTCATTCATGGGGGATCATCCATGCAACAAGAGACCATTGCTGCCCTTCTTGTTAGAACAATCCTCGTGATACCTGAAATTTCCCCAAGTACCCACATTTATATCCCGGTTGGAAGTCGCTTGGCTTTAGTGTGTTACTCAGTTGGGTCATTCCCTTGGGTGATTACTTTTTCCCACAAGGTAGGCCCTCTATGGATAAACAAAAGTGAGCAAGTACATCCGTAGTTTGATCAATCTTTGTTTTTGTGTGAACAAAGAGAGAACACATGCGATATACTCAACTCACACTCGCGAAAAAAAAAGTGAATGGGTCTAGCTTTTTGGTCACCCAGTTAAGGGGAGAGCATATGCCTACCATTCATCAAGCACGAAAGGCATGGTGTTCTTTATCCCTCTTAATTAAGCTAGATGCCTATTTTAAGCAAAATAAATCATTTAAATAGCTCCAACCCCTGCATAAATCATTAGTAGTTTGATAAATTTGTCTTTGACCAGCGTATAAAAGTACTTGCAAGAAGAAAACACAAATCAGTTTTTGAATTTTGAAATTTTTATCCAATGCGCTAAAACAGTCATGGGATGTGCTAAAACACTGATGCGCTACAAGAACTAACCAATGCGCCAAAACAACTACTCAATGCGCTAAAAGAACTGATGTATGCACTAAAATAGATACTAAATGCGCTATAAGAACTGAGGAATGCACTAAAACATATACTAAATGCGCTATAAGAACTGATGAATGCACTAAAATAGATACTAAATGCGCTATAGAAAAGACTGAATGTACTAAAATACTCCCTGTATGCACTAGAATATCTTCTAGATGCGCAGAAAGAAAGTTCAAATGCACCAAAATAGACACTAGATGTGCTGGAAGATCCGTCAGATGAGTCAAAACAAAATTTGTATGTGCCAGAAGATTTGTTGGATGCGCCAAAGGAAACCACAGTTGCACTAAAACGTCATGTCCAGCCTGTTTAAATGAACTTTTCCAACAAACTATTAGAAATGGGGTCTGGCCCCACGGTGGGCACCATTTTGTGTGTGTGAAATGTGGAAATTATTAGTAAATCAACCCAAACTTTAATGAAACGAATTATATCAAAGATTTGAAATAAGTAAACTACTCTATTTTGTAGCCAAACAAATCTTTTAAGAATGTCTCATTGTCCTCTATTTCCAAGGATTCATTAAACCATTTGGCTTTGGGTAAACCCACAAAAGTGGTTTACAATTTGAGTGAGGAAGGAAAAGTGGTAAAAAATGACCCCATAGCAAAAAATTTGGTTTTTGAGGTTTGAATGAACCCTTTGGTTTGAGCGAACCAAAAAAGGGTTCGAATGAACCCTACTTCGTGCGAACCAGTTAAATGCAAGGTGTACCCCATCTCACCAAAAAAACAACGAAAAACCCTTTTTGAAAGGGGGTTTGAATGAACCAAGTTTCGAATGAACCCTAGTTTGCTCGAACCCTTAGGGTTCGCTAGAATCCCCCCTGGTTCTAGCGAAGCCCCCTTTTTCCACCTCCCTATTCTCTGGCACAAAAAATACCAATTTTTTTTCCCTTCGAAGCTTGGGTTGAGGATGAAAATGGAGGAGACTTCATGAAACCAACTGGAATTAGGCAGTCCTCAAATGACCTATCCAACAAATCTAATTTTAATATGTTTTGGTTTTGTTATGTATTTGTTTTTAGTTTTATTAAACATAGGATTTTCATCGAAAATGAAGGTCTTTGTTCTGCACATGTGAAAAATAGCAGATTATCAATTTTTGAAAATATCACTGCACTAGATATTGAAGTCCTTGATCCAACCAAAAAAATAAATTGAATTTTGATATATACAAAAAAAGTTACGAGTTATACGGTCCACTATGTCTGAATTGTAATTGGTTTGACTTGAAACTTGATTAAAGAAAAAATATTCAATAAAAAACTATCTAACCAAGTGGAAGCACTAGATATCAGAGTTACAAATCTAAATTCAAAAGAATTAGAATTTTATCCTTCATGAAAAAAAGTTATGCATTATACGGTGTGCGTCACTTTTTAAAAATGATATTTTTTGAAAAAAACCAGTTTTCATGGGAGATGGAAAAAGAAGTGCAATCTGATTCCAAAAATTTTGAATTTTTTTTTTTAGAATCTACAGGAAAAATGTGACGAGACTCTAGTTTGCATCATCTTCAAATTCCTCATGGTTTAGCTGCTATAGGTGCCCGAATGTGAAGATTTAGTTAAAAAAAATTATTTCAGTGTCTAGTTTGGCCAAAAATTGTAAACCACTATTGTGGGATCATCCCTCTCAAATTTTTATAAGAGCACTATGATTGTTAGAACGACACTTGAAAAATGAGATTTATGTTCTAAATGCAAGAAATCTAAGTTCCTACATGAAACTAATGTGATGATAATGATAATGGAGATATTTGACAAAGTGATAAATGATGTTGGATTATACAATGTAAATGCTATGATATGAAGCTAAGATGATTCTACATATACTCAAATACTAACTAGGAATATGCTAATCTAAAATGCAACTATAAAGAAAAGTGTGATTCTACAATGCTAAATATAAAGCTAAACATGATTCTATATGCAACTACAAAGCAAAATATGATTCTAACTATAAGACTCCAAATGCTCCAATGCTCAAAGTTATTCCTGCATGATAACTCTACTCAAATGTGGGATGCAAAATACAATGCCAAAGGGTTGTATTTATAGCCTTTTCCAAGCATCTTGTGAGGTGGCAATGATCGATGGTCCAGATTCAAACAAGAAGGATGAATGGTGGAGATGAAGAGAATCAAGAAGTTGTCCCCTTGACCAAAGACAACATGCCAAATGGATGGAGGAATCTCTTAACCAATAGGCAACATGCCAAATGGATGGGAGACCAAAGTGTGGGAAGAAAAGACCATGTGTTTGAAAATTGGTTAAAGAAGTGTGTGAAGAATAAGTCATGTGCTTAAAAATTGGTTGAAGAATTATTTAATTTCATGTGTGACCTTGGTGAGGTGGCAAAAAAAGTTGTAGAAATGTGCTTGAATTCTTGATCGAGATTAGTGAAGATTAATTAAATAAAACAAGCTTATGGAAATTTGTTTATTTAATTAATTTAGAAGAATATAATTTTAGATTTGGAGAATTTAGAGGATATGAACTAAATAAATAAATTGGAAGTTTATTTATACGTAGATGGAATATATATATATATATTAGACTACATGAATTGGGTAGCACGACCCCCTATAAACTATAGTGCGCCTGGTAAACTTTTTAATGTGACCGGCAACACTAGTGTGACACACCCTTCGGTACCACGGGGGTGGGGGAGACTGGACCTCGTGACCAACCTCCAACAACAGGAAATATTTAGCCAACCGAGCTAGGGCCCCAACCCCTACGTAGATGGAATATTAATTAAATAACTAGTATTTAATTAATTAAATGTTTGGACTGATTTTAGGTGTATACACTTGCAATAAAGAAGGTCACAAAGAGAAAACCTCCAAATTTTGTAACTTTTTTCAAGTTTTTCTTATTCCTAACTTCACCATATGGTGCAAGGGAATGGCATACTCAACCTTACTAAAAATAGCCAAGGTCTCTCACTAGCAATAGTTCAATCAGATTTGAGAAGAAATTTGCAAGGCTTGGCTCTGATACCATGTAAGAGCCGAAGATTATCTTTATACCCAAGACCACATGCAAAAACAATATATTCCTTCCAGAAGAGATTATACAAGAATATGATCTTGCTTGATATTAAGACCTATCAAAAGATGATGAGGTATGAAGTATATTACACATGAGTATAAAGACCTTTCCTATATAGGCGAGGTTAGGAATAAGATTGAACATGATTGTGATGTTGGGAATAGGATGACATTTAATTGCAATCCTAAACATGATTTCATATATCTCCTAAGTCCTTGGAAAGTGTTCCCAAACACTAGGATTAGAAAGAGATTAAGTTGAATGAAATGAACTTGTAAATTGAAATTTGTAATTAATTCCAAATGATAGGAACATGTGGGGGCCTTACAGCTCCTACAAAATAGGAGCACATGGGGCACACCATGGAAGGTGGGGCTCACTCAACGGTTTGTAACACCCCTCCATTTTGTGCTTTGTTATGAAATGTTTTCTTTATGATGCTTTATGATTTGGTTAATGATGTAAACTTCGTCAGTTAGTGATACTGTATTGGTGAAGGGGATGGGATCACATCACTCGCATGCGAGCGACCTGTGATTCCATGATTTCCTCTTCACGGTGTGTTTTATTATGTTATATGCATGTTCGACACTCGTGTGTTTGCAGGATGCAGGTACAGGACATCGACTCCACCTGGTTCCACAGGTCTGAGCGTGTCCCTTGTTCAATGGAAATCGATTGGGAGATAGTAGCTAGGTTTTTCTATGTCAAGCCACCACCCTAGTCACAGTGTGTCGTCGGGTTGTAGTCGGGTTGGTTGTTATGTTGCCTTGTCTCCGTGTTCTTATTTAAATTCAAGTTAAATGGCTTATGTTGCTTAATTGCTGATTAAATGCTTTTGGATTGTAATGCTAGGAATATTAATTACTGTATTAATTAATTTAATTTAATTAATAAAATAATCTAATATTGGATTAGATTTATTTTATTGGTTAATTAAATTAATTGTGTGAATTGATTAAGTTATTCCTTGAATTAAAAGTGTTAAAAGTTTTAAATTCTTTTATTGAAAAGAAAAAAATAAAATAAAATTAAAAGGTATTAAATTCTATTTGGAAAATAGAATTTTGTTTTAAGTTATTTAAAATTCAAATGTTTCAAAATGCAATGACTTTGTGGAAAAGATATTTTTGGAAATAGTTGACTAATTTGGGAAAAGATATTTTGAGAAAAAATGAATTTGAATTAGAATTATAATTTGAATTTGGAATTTAATTTGAATTGAATTTGAATGTGAATTGAAATTTAATTTGAAGTGGATTTGAATTTGAGTTTGGAAATTTGGGGGAGAATATATTTCATTTGGGGTTTTCTTTCAATTTTTTTTTATGGAGAGATTGGTTTTAAAAAAAAATGGAAAGGGGGTTTGGATCTTGGTTGGATGAAAATCTGGGATTTGAAAGAGGAAGCTTGGAAGGAGTTCTGGAATCTGATTGGGCAAGAACTCAACATCATTTTGCTTCCTCAAACTTCCAGATCATAGGTTTTGTTCTTGCTTTATTGTTTGAAGTATTGAGATTTTTTTTATTATTATTGGAAAACTTGTTGGAAATCAAATTTGAAACCCCTTTGAATCATGGAAAAATAAAACAAGAAATGAATCAAACAACAGAAAATTCAACAATGAAAAGGAAATAGAAAAGAAAACAAGAAAATTTTGAAGATAAACCTCTGTTTGAAGTTGTAAACTTGAATAATTGTGTTCATGAAATTCTGTTAAAGTCTTTCCTCTATTGCATTCTGTTAAAAGAATTTCCTCTATTTATCTGGTTATTGGAAACAATATTGTTTTATATATATATATATACTCATATATCTTTGGAGTTCTGGAAAAAATTTCTTATTTCAAAATTTCTGGTTTTTGCTGGTAAAATCCATAGGGTTTTTTTTGTTTGGATTTTCGTTTGTTTTTAAAAGAAATCACATAAATTTTATAAAAAAAATAAATTATAATTTTTATTTGGGCTTCCCACAGCCACCCCATCATTAAGTGAACTCCCATGGCTGGGGAAGTGCAAGCGACCACCACAGAGGCTGCGTCCCCTATGTGAGGCTACGTAGCAGCCACACAGGGGCGTGTCCCCTATTGGGGCTGCGAGCAGCCAAGGCCATTGGCCTTTTATTTGTTTAAAAACAAATTTTGTTTTATTAAAGTTTTTAGTTTTTTTAATTAAATTTTATTTTATATTATATATTTATTATAATATATATATATATATATTAATTTTAAATTATATATATTATATATTTATTATAATATATATTATATATTAATTAAAATTTTGATTTTATATACAGATATAAATATATATTTAATGAATATATATTTGATATTGATGTTTAAAAATATAATATATATAAGGTGTATATATATTATATTTAATGTTTTCTCGTCTTCGCTTTAAATAGTAAAATGGAATTCTATCTTGGAGGTTTTTAAAATGGAAATATAAAGATGGACATTTAAATTTAAAGTTTAAATAGTTTATTTATATGCAAATAAAATATTATTTTATTGGGCATATTAATATAATATTAAATGTTAAATTGGAATTTTTAATTGGAGATTTTTAAATAGAGACATTTAAAGAATAATTGTACATTTAAGATTGTTTCTATTTAAATATAATTTATTTAAGGGGTTGATTTTATCAGCAAGTTGAAATAAATGGGGATCTTGTAATTAATCAAATTTATTTAAATCTTGTTTTAATCAGGAAATCTTGGAAAATTATAATGATATTTAGAGGTACACATTTAAATGATAATTGAATATCTTGAAAATAGAACTTACTCTAACATGATTATCGCATTGGTATTGAAGAAATGAAAGTTGATGTTGATCATACGTTTTATCTAGAATATTGAATTCGATTAATTTATCTAATTCATGTTGTAATATAGATTAAGTAATTTAATTAAAATTTAGTTAAATTATTGATGTGAATTAGAAATAAAGATTAATTTATTTAATCTAGATGTCTATTTATCAAACGTTCTAAGTATGGAGGACAATTGAGAAACTTAGAGATGATGAATGACTTAGTTCAATCAGGTGGTTCTAATCCTTAATTATGGAACATAATTGAAGAGCTTAGGATTAGCGAATGATTTATTTTAAGTCAAAGGACTTTATTTGTCAAATGTTGATTTATTGATAATTTGACTTTGATTAATTATAGATTGAGCAAGTAGAGTTGTATTATTGGTTTAAATTCTTTAATGTAGGCAAGAGGATTTATGTATATACTATTTAGTATAATTGATTGGAATATGTTTGTGTTCAAGGAGAGATGAGTTTTAGTTGATTTACTTAATGTGGAGTTGAGATTAAGATTGAGTTATTTGATCTAAATGATTATTTACTAAAAGTTTTAACTTATAGAATACATTGTTTAAACTTAGAAGTAATGAATGATTTCATGAATCATATGAGATTGAGTTGTTTGACTTATTGCTATAAGAGTAATTTATTTAATCCAAATGTTTTATAAATCAAGTGGATTTATTTATAGTATATGATTGTGAGACGTAGAGTGATTGATTGGTTTAAATCCAGTTCGATGATGTTATTTATTAAAATGTCTTGATTTTGGAATATGGTTGTGAAATTTAGAGTATGTGATCTGTTCTTTGCATATTTCTATGTCGTGAAAAGAGATGGGATCAATTGATTGGATAATTGCAAGTCATGAAAACTATGTTTGACTGGATTTAGGAAATCCGAACATTAGCATACCTAATGTCTGAAATGTTTTTAGTGGTTAATTGTTTGTCTTCGATGTTGGTGGGATAGAGAGAATGTTTGGAAGCCTTCTAGATAGGGGTTCATTATTGGTATGGGTGGTTGTACGTGAGTCAACCTTTGATATGTACTTTGGTTTCCATGTTTTGAGAAAATTTTATTTGTCAAATTTCATCTTTATACATTTAAAGAATGTGTGATTATACGATTGTTGATTTTAAGTCATTTCTTGTTGATCATGTAAGTCTTCCAGTTGTGTTTCTTGAGATGATGTTGTTGCCCTTGTGATTGATTATTGTTTTTTGGGTAGTACATGAGACTTGTATTAGTGGAAACCTAGTTCTTCATTTGGGTTGTGTGACCTTGTGATTAAAGGTTGAGTCGTGTTTTCAGTTCGTTATGTGGGTTATCATTATGTTAGTCAACCTTGTGTTAGCCTTGGGTAGTGCACGCTTTGTTTTCAATTTTGTACATCTGTAGTGATGTGTTACCTGTTGAGGTGTATTGTTTATGTGTGATAAGTGTTAGTGCATTGGCTACCCTTGGCATGTGGTTGAGTTATGTGTTGTCGATAGGGGAGTGGCTTTCAAACGAGCATCGGGCCCAAAGTGGTTAAAGGATAACTCGTGTGAGAGTTAGTTAATTAAGTGAAAATTAAAATAACTTACTAGGGAGAGAGTAGCTTTGAACATTAATAAGATAATTTAGCCTCGCTCATTGGCTCAAGGGCTTGTACGAGACTTGAGATGAGTTGGGAAGGCCTAGAATGGCAAGATCGTTATCTTGTCTTTACGAGAGATAATTGATTCCACTCCAGTGTGCATGTGGGGCCGGGAATCAGTTGAGGTTTCTAGGATATCCCTAGAGGGGGCTGGGACCTAGGAAGACTTGCCAAGAGATCCCATGCAAACTTTGCGATGACACTCCTCCTATGACAACAGTCAATATGGTGTTGTACCGTGGGTTTTTTTAATTGTATAGTGATTGTACTTGATTTTGTACTCTGGAAGCATTGTAACCATGATGTTAAGTGATGTGGTATATGTTCTTGTTTGTAGATCAATTTTTGTGTTAACCTGTGTCTAGTGGTAGATGGTCTTGTCTAGGAAATCCTTGTTACTATCTCCTAGCATGGGGGGTGAGCCTTTTGGTTTCACTTGGTTGGGTGGAACGTGCACCTTCCTCTATTGGTTTTTGCTCTTTCTTGTGTGGACGAGACTTTCATGTTGGAGAGCTCGTTGGATCCAGTTGCTTTTCTGGCTTCGTTCTTTTCAGTGGATCTCTTATTCTTTACCCCTCATTTGTTTCGAGGTGGAATTTGTAATTTGTAATCATGCTTATTGGAATTACCTCATTTGGGGAATGAGTGTTGTAATTTTATTGTTTAAATGTTGTTAATTGGAATCATGAGGTATTTATTATCCTTGTTATAATTTATCTTGTATGGAATGTTTGTAATCTTAATTTTGTAAGTGATTAATGATTTGGTTTCAATTGTTGTTAATTGTTGTTTGGGTTTTTAAGTAATCTTTGTCTCGTGGCCTTAGAGGTTGTTGGCAATATGTATTCATCTTACATGTTATTTGTACTTAAAAATAAATAAAAAAAATTGGTACATTTAAGTAATGAATTGTAACTTCCTCTAGGGTTGTGTGGCGGGGCATTACACATGGTATCAGAGCCAGGTGTAAACACTGGGAACTCTGGGATTATGTTGGACCCATTATGTTATAAGTTGTGTAGGTTTATACTCTGGGCACTATGAGCCCATTGTATTGACCTAGTTGTTTTTCTCTTTCGTGTTGTTTTCCTTTTGGGTTGATTTCTCTTGTTTGCCCAGAAGTTGTCATTAAGTGGTATAGGTCTAATGGTGTGGGAAACCAATGGGAAGGAGAGGATCCTCGGTGTAGTGTGCAATGCACTGATATCCTTTCTATTGGAAGAATGCATTATGGATGATTGTTGGTGTGTGAAATTGATGTGTTGTGTGTGGTGGATGACAATCAATTTTGTTGTTGTTCCCACCCTTGCATATATTTTGTTGAATGCTTTTGTGAGGGTTAGGCTCGCAAGCCTACCAAGAGGTGTGTTTTGCTTGGCTTCCTTCTTGTTGCTTGGCTCTTTCATTGTGTAAAGGGTTGTGACTCTTGAGTGGTTCTTGAATATGGTTGTAGTGTGTTTGTTGGGTGTATTCTAAATGCTTGTTGGGGGTGAGCATGTTGGACCTTAGTTTGTTGGTGGGTTGTAGGTGATAGGTGTTGCCTAAAATTACCCTTGCTTGGTTTCTCTGCTCATGTTGTGAAAAGGTTTGTTTGACCTTGAGGTTGCCAAGAAGTTCCTTTTGTATGTATTCTCTTCTAGAGTTTTTTTGTTTCTCATGACCATGCAAGTTTTGGCGCATGTCTTCTTGTGCTTTACCTCCTTATGTAATTGATTGCTAGATTGACCCTATGTGGTTTGAAGTTTCTTTTGCGTGTATGTTTAATTGATATTATAAATATGGTAATGAAAATGATTGATCATGTTGTTAGTTCATAAAGTTTGTGCATGCTCTCATATGATTGATGCACTGGTGTGAAAGAGATTGTATGATGATGAGACCATGTTTTTATTAGTGCTTATGTTAGAATTGTAAATTCTCCTCCCTCCTTCCCTCTCTTCTCATTGGTTTAACGAAGATGCTTGTCCTTGAGTGTGTGGTGTGTTGAAACCCGATCTTAGGAGAAAATGTTTATGTATTCATGAAGGTTTGTTTTCCTAGACCAAACCTTGGGTAAAAGACCTAAGTCCCCAAGTTGCATTCATAATCATGGAAAATGTATAATATGAATAGAAAATCATTTTGCAGTAAGTGAAAGTTAGATGAAAATGATTCGTGAAACAATTTCATGTAAATGATAATTACATAGTAGGTGCATCTTGTTGGTGAGGCCTATAGTCCCCAATTTTATTGTTAAGTTTTAAGAAATCATGTTGATGTTAGATTAGTGTACCTAGATTCAAAATGCAAAATGTTAAATGAAGGTTGAAGCAATGATGTCGCATACATTGTCTTGAGTAAACTTTGTAATGATTTGCATTATGCGTGATCTTATGGAATTTGTACTAGGGGTACTTGCAGGCTTCTAGGAGTAAGCCTGACCATTGGGGGGGAGGATGTAACACCCCTCCATTTTGTGCTCTATTGTTATGCAATGTTTTCTTTATGATGCTTTATGATTTGATTACGTTAATAATGTAAACTTTGTCAATTAGTGATATTGTATTGGTGAAGGGGACGGGATCACATCACTCGCATGCGAGTGACCTATGATTTTGTGATTTCCTCTTCATGGTGTGTTTTATTATGTTATATGCATGTTCGACACTCGTGTTGTTTGCAGGGTGCAGGTACAGGACATCAACTCCACCTAGTTCCACAGGTCTAAGCATGTCCATTGTCTGATGGAAATCGATTGTGAGATAGTAGCTAGGTTTTTCTATGTCAAGCCACCACCCTAGTCATAGTGTGTCGTCGGGTTGTAGTCGGGTTGGTTGTTATGTTGCCTTGTCTCCATGTTCTTATTTAAATTCAAGTTAAATGGCTTATGTTGCTTAACTGCTGATTAAATGCTTTTGGATGTAATGCTAGGAATATTAATTACTGTATTAATTAATTTAATTTAATTAATAAAATAATCTAATATTGGATTAGATTTATTTTATTGGTTAATTAAATTAATTGTGTGAATTGATTAAGTTATTCCTTGGATTAAAAGTGTTAAAAGTTTTAAATTCTTTTATTGAAAAGAAAAAAAATAAAATAAAATTAAAAGGTATTAAATTCTATTTAGAAATTTGGAGATTTGTTTTAAGTTATTACAAAAATTCAAATGTTTTCAATGCAATGACTTTGGGGTAGAAAAGATATTTTCAGAAATAGTTGACTAATTTGGGGAAAAGATATTTTGAGAAGATTGGAATTTGAATTTGGGATTTGTATTTGAATTTGAAATTAGAATTGAATTTGAGTTTGCAATTTAATTTGAATTGAATTTGAATGTGAATTTGAAATTTAATTTGAAGTGGATTTGAATTTGAGTTTGGAAATTTGGGGGAGAATATATTTCATTTGGGATTTTCTTTCAATTTTTTTTTATGGAGAGATTGGTTTTTTTTTAAAAAATGGAAAGGGGGTTTGGATCTTGGTTGGATGAAAATCTGGGATTTGAAAGAGGAAGCTTGGAAGGAGTTCTGGAATCTGATTGGGCAAGAACTCAACATCATTTTGCTTCCTCAAACTTCCAGATCATAGGTTTTGTTCTTGCTTTATTGTTTGAAGTATTGAGATTTTTTATTATTATCATTGGAAAACTTGTTGGAAATCAAATTTGAAACCCCTTTGAATCATGGAAAAATAAAACAAGAAATGAATCAAACAACAGAAAATTCAACAATGAAAAGGAAATAGAAAAGAAAACAAGAAAATTTTGAAGATAAACCTCTGTTTGAAGTTGTAAACTTGAGTAATTGTGTTCATGAAATTCTGTTAAAGTCTTTCCTCCATTGCATTCTATTAAAAGAATTTCCTCTATTTATCTGGTTATTGGAAACAGTATTGTTTTATATATATATATACTCATATATCTTTGGAGTTCTGGAAAAAAAAATTCTTATTTCGAAATTTCTAGTTTTTGCTGGTAAAATCCGTCAGGGTTTATTTTTTTGGATTTTCGTTTGTTTTTAAACGAAATCCTAAGTACATAAAAAATTAATTTTTATTTAGGGCTGCCACAACCACCCATCGGGTAGGTATTTGTTGTGCGTGGCTCCCAAACTGGGGAGGTACTTAAGCTGACCCTGCCGGTAGTCACTGTTGGAGTATGACATTAAGACCAGCAGCCTTTTATTTGTTTAAAAACAAATTTTGTTTTATTAAAGTTTTTAGTTTTTTTTAAATTAAATTAAATTTTATATTATATATTTATTATAATATATATATAATAGATATATATTAATTTTAAATTATATATATTATATATTAATTAAATTTTTGATTTTATATACAGATATAAATATATATTTAATGAATATATATTTGATATTGATGTTTAAAAATATAATATATATAAGGTGTATATATATTATATTTAATGTTTTCTCGTCTTCGCTTTAAATAGTAAAATGGAATTTTATCTTTGAGGTTTTTAAAATGGAAATATAAAGATGGACATTTAAATTTAAAGTTTAAATAGTTTATTTATATGCAAATAAAATATTATTTTATTGGACATATTAATATAATATTAAATGTTAAATTGGAATTTTTAATTGGAGATTTTTAAATAGAGACTTTTAAAGAATAATTGTACATTTAAGATTGTTTCTATTTAAATATAATTTATTTAAGGGGTTGATTTTATCAGCAAGTTGAAATAAACGGGGATCTTGTAATTAATCGAATTTATTTAAATCTTGTTTTAATCAGGAAATCTTGGAAAATTATAATGATATTTAGAGGTACACATTTAAATGATAATTGAATATCTTGAAAATAGAACTTACTCTAACATGATTATCGTATTGGTATTGAAGAAATGAAAGTTGATGTTGATCATACGTTTTATCTAGAATATTGAATTCAATTAATTTATCTATTTAATCCATGTTGTAATATAGATTAAGTAATTTAATTAAAATTTAGTTAAATTATTGATGCAAATTAGAAATAAAGATTAATTTATTTAATCTAGATGTCTATTTGTCAAACGTTCTAAGTATGGAGGACAATTGAGAAAATTAGAGATGATGAATGACTTAGTTCAATCAGGTGGTTCTAATCCTTAATTATGGAAAATAATTGAAGAGCTTAGGATTAGCGAATGATTTATTTTAAGTCAAAGGACTTTATTTGTCAAATGTTGATTTATTGATAATTTGACTTTGATTAATTATAGATTGAGCAAGTAGAGTTGTATTATTGGTTTAAATTCTTTGATGTAGGCAAGAGGATTTATGTATATACTATTTAGTATAATTGATTGGAATATGTTTGTGTTCAAGGAGAGATGAGTTTTAGTTGATTTACTTAATGCGGAGTTGAGATTAAGATTGAGTTATTTGATCTAAATGATTATTTACTAAAAGTTTAATTTATAGAATATAGTGGTTAAACTTAGAAGTAACGAATGATTTTATGAATCATATGAGATTGAGTTGTTTGACTTATTGCTATAAGAGTAATTTATTTAATCCAAATGTTTTATAAATCAAGTGGATTTATTTACAATATATGATTGTGAGATGTAGAGTGATTGATTGGTTTAATTCCAATTCGATGATGTTATTTATTAAAATGTCTTGATTTTGGAATATGGTTGTGAAATTTAGAGTATGTGTTCTGTTCTTTGCATATTTCTATGTCGTGAAAAGAAATGAGTTCGATTGATTGGATAAATGCAAGTCATGTGTGTTTGGCTGGTTTAGAATCAGAACATTAAGCATTACCTAATAATAAAATGTTTCAGTAGTTGGTGTTCGCTCGCCGATATTTGGTGGGATAAGAGAATATGGAAACCTTCCGGATAGGGTTCGTATTAGTATGGGTGGTTTATGTTGAGTCAGTGATATGTACTTTGGTTTCCGTGTTATGAGAAAAGTTTGTTTGTCAAAATTACATCTTTAGACATTTAAAGAACGTGTGATTATATGATTGTTGATTTTAAGTCATTTCTTGTTGATCATGTAAGTCTTCCAGTTGTGTTTTTTGAGATGATGTTGTTGCCCTTGTGATTGATTATTGTTTGGGTAGTACATGAGACTTGTATTAGTGGAAACCTAGTTCTTCATTTGGGTTGTGTGACCTTGTGATTAAAGGTTGAGTCGTGTTTTCAGTTCGTTATGTGGGTTATCATTATGTTAGTCAACCTTGTGTTAGCCTTGGGTAGTGCACGCTTTGTTTTCGATTTTGTACATCTGTAGTGATGTGTTACCTATTGAGGTGTATTGTTTATGTGTGATAAGTGTTAGTGCATTGGCTACCCTTGGCATGTGGTTGAGTTATGTGTTGTCGATAGGGGAGTGGCTTTCAAACGAGTGTCGGGCCCAAAGTGGTTAAAGGATAACTCATGTGAGAGTTAGTTAATTAAGTGAAAATTAAAATAACTTACTAGGGAGAGAGTAGCTTTGAACATTAATAAGATAATTTAGCCTCGCTCATTGGCTCAAGGGCTTGTACGAGACTTGAGATGAGTCAAGAAGGCTTGGAATGGCAAGATCATTATCTTGTCTTTACGAGAGATAATCAATTTTGCTCTGGTGTGCATGTGGGGCTAGGAATCAGATGAGGTTTCCAGGATATCCCTAGAGGGGGGTCGGGACCTAGGAAGACTTGCTAGGAGATCCCATGCAACCTTTGCGATGACACTCCTCCTATGACAGCAGTCGATATGGTGTTGTACTGTGTGTTTTTTTAATTGTACAGTGATTGTACTTGATTTTGTACTCTGGAAGCATTGTAACCAAGATGTTAAGTGATGTGGTATATGTTCTTGTTTGCAGATCAATTTTTGTGTTAGCTTGTGTCTAGTGGTAGATGGTCTTGTCTAGGAAATCCTTGTTACTATCTCCTAGCACGGGGGTGAGCCTTTTGGTTTCACTTGGTTGGGTGGAACGTGCACCTTCCTCTGTTGGTTTTTGCTCTTGCTCGTGTGGACGCGACTTTCATGTTGGAGAGCTCGTTGGATCCAGTTGCTTTTCTGGCTTCGTTCTTTTCAGTGGATCTCTTATTCTTTACCCCTCATTTGTTTTGAGGTGGAATTTGTAATTTGTAATCATGCTTATTGGAATTACCTCATTCGGGGAATGAGTGTTGTAATCTTATTGTTTAAATGTTGTTAATTGGAATCATGTGGTATTTATTATCCTTGTTATAATTTATCTTGTATGGAATGTTTGTAATCATAATTCTGTAAGTGATTAATGATTTGGTTTCAATTGTTTTTAATTGTTGTTTGGGTTTTTAAGTAATCTTTGTCTCATGGCCTTAGAGGTTGTTGGCAATATGTATTCATCTTACATGTTATTTGTACTTAAAAAAATAAAAAAATATGTACGTTTAAGTAATGAATTGCAACTTCCTCCCTAAGGAGTTTATAGCGGGGCGATACATGGTTTAAGTTAGCGTTTGGAGAAAAGATAACACCGATAATGCATGTAAAGATCCTAGAAGTTAGGGATTGATGTTTACATGCAGCCAGAGTTCACTTGAGTTCAATTCGAATCAGTTTAGTTTAGTTTAGTTCAGTTTAGTTTAGTTCATTTGAATTGAGTTAAATTTAGTTATGGTTTTGGACATCTTCGGTTGCATGTAGTTAGTTTTAGTTGAATGCTAGTTGACTTAGGTTGAATTGAAATGCATGACCCCAATGAATTGAGTTGCATGACAAATAACGGTGTACTTTTAGTTAACGGGGGATGATGATCATTGCACGGAATGGTGGAGAGATATGTTTCATGTAACAGAGATTGACTTGGATCTACCTTGGGTGCCCAAGTTGGCTTCTTGGAGTTAACACTTTTGCATGATAAGATATTTCATAAGGCCGAGTTAAGTGGGCCCATTCTTGGGTGCCAACTTTGAGGATAAGCTTTGAAGATATCTTCAAAATAAAGGTCGAGTTATGACTTTAGTTTGGGATGCCCAAATGGATGAAGGAGTTGATTTGACATAGTTCTTCACGGTAGAACTCTACTTACAAGAGATAGGCATAGGTTTTGTGAGATAAGCATTGAGCTTTGTAATTGTAACTCTTTGAAGTTTACAAGGTTGATTATTGCCCATTTTATGAAAGCAAGATGAGATTTTGTGCTCGAGATTTATTAGGGTTGTGAAGAAGATTTGTTGAAGGCAATAGAAACATCTCAGAAACAAGGTTTGGGTGTAATCTTATTCCGAGATTAAATAATACATTGATTCTTGGTTGAGTTTTTTCCTGAAAGGTTTTCTCCATGGTATATGTTGTGTAACTTCTTTCTTCTGGTCTTATTCTTCTACAATCTTCTGTCTACTTCTACAAATGGTAAAATGAATTAAACAAATAATAATCCATAAAGAAATTGTAACAAAGAACACTTATTTAGATCTACAGCTACAAAAGTTTTACAAATTATTAAGCTACATAATTATCTCTATTTTCAACATTTGGTACATCAGAGATGAGGTTGGGTAGAGTTTGGGACGCCTTTCTCTTAAAATTTTGAAGGTTTTTTGGCTATAGTGGGAGCTTTTAATATTGCGTTATATTGTTGATTTTGGAAAATAAGTTTGTTACAATGAGTTTTAATTATTGTTTAGATATTGAAAGATTCAATGGATCTATTTATGAGATGTGGAAATGGAGGATCTCCTTGAAGAGAGAGATCAGTGGTTAGATGTTGGTAATGAGACAAAGTCACCTACAACGATGTCGAATGAGGATTAGGCTAAGCTTGATAAGAAGGAAAGAGGGACCATAAGATTATGTCTTGTTGATGTTGTTCTCTTGAATTTTTAAGAAGAAACTACCACATATAAGCTATGGAAGAGAATAGGCGATATTTATCAAACTAAAAGTCTTACTAATAAGTTGTATCTGAAAAGACAATTGTATTCTTTAAAGATGAAAGATGGTGATTCTATTGCAAATCATTTGATTCTAAGTTAGTTAGCATCTGTATATGTAAAGCTAGAAGATGAAGACAAATACATATTGTTACTTTGTTCCTTACCAAAATCTTGGGAAAATCTAATTGTTTCTATCAGTGGTAGTGGTGTAGATTTGAAGATGGACAATATAATTCCTACTCTCCTATTAGAGGAGATGAGGAGGAAGTCTAAAAAAAAAATCCAAGATGCCTTGTTTGTAAAAGGTAGGCCTAAGAAAAAGGAACCTAAGGGAGACAAGGAAGGGAAGGGTAAGTTAGAAGGAAAGAGTAAGGTAAAGTGTTGGAACTGTGGTAAATTGAGACATGTGAAGAAGGATTGTAAGAACAAGAAAAAGAGTTCTAATTCTTCTACAGAGGAATCCTCAGATGATGGTAATCATGCTTTGATCATTTCATGTAAAAAATGTTAGTGATGACTTTTTGCTTGATGTTAAAGAGTGATCTTCATGAGGAGGATGGTAGTCATGATGCCATGTGTAGCTCATAGCATGGTTTAGTGGGAGTTGTTGGAAGTGCCATGGATGCATCATTAGTAAGGTTATCTTCATGTGATTGGGGATATGGTTTTTTCTTCGTTTAGAGTGGTTTCTATTATGTCATGGTTTACTCTTGATATGAATTTAGAGTTTGGCATAGTACTTGTTCTCTTGAGACCAGGATGTATATATGTTTTGGTGCATGTGATCTCCTAGTAGGAGATGGTTAGATCATGTTGTCATGTTTATGTTCTTGATTCATGATTGGAGCTTTGACATTGATCTTGCGTATTTCTCTTAAGTATTGCGTACACTAATCATTTGCTTGATTACTTCATGATACACTTCCTATGTTGCATTTGGAGTTTGGCATGGATTGGTTGGTTACAGGTCCTCATGGATACTTGGAGAAATAGGTGAGGCTTGAGTTATCTTATGGTAAGAGATATATGTTGGAATGGTTACTTGTAAGAAAATATTTTTCAACAGTAAAGACCGAGAAGCCTACACCTTGGTTGGACACGAGTTCAACACACTCAGTGGTTTCACATGCCTCCAAAGAGGTAGTTTGGATACAGAGACTTGGGAAAGGTATTGGTTTTAATTTCAAGTAAGTTAAACTTGAATGTGATAGTCAGAGTGCTACGTGTTTAGCCAAAAATCCTATGTATCATGCTCGTACTAAGCATGTTGATGTTCAGTATCACTTTGTGCAAGAAATGGTTGAGAGTGGGAAGGTATTAATTGAGAAAGTTGACATTTTAATTAATGTTGTAGATTATCTTATGAAACCAGTTCCCACATATAAGTTTTTTTGGTTTTAATCATTTGCTTGGAGCTTCATGATTATGTAGGTTGCATTTGAAGTTGGCATGGATTGATTAGTTGGTGCAGGAAGGCCATTGGCCTTGGGTCCTATACTTGATTTATTACAATGATTCCTTGTTTAGAATAATTGCAGTCATAAT
>VDFB02133641.1:0-23322 GCA_007258455.2 Sequoia sempervirens | reverse complement strand
GGAAACTCACCTACAGGCCAAATCCAAAAGTTTCAGAACTTGAGATCGAAAAGGAAGTAAGTGCAGACCCTGGAGCTCAGGATCACATTTAGAGTTTTTAGAAATTCAAAACAAGACTAATACGCCACCTTTGGAATCCTAGTCCTCCCAAGCACATTTTTTAGAGATTCCCTCCAGATCTGGTTTCAACATCCTAAGACTCTATATTTCCTTTGAAAACAACAACTTGACTAATACTTGGCATCCCAGGCATCTTATCCTCCATAACACCATAGCTTCTCTTTACATTTCCAAAAATCCCTCACACAACATTCCATAATTCCTAGGCACACACATCCCACCTGTTGCATAATTTCATTATTTTCACTTTTCATTTAGCTTGCATAACTAGGGTTTGTAGGTTGAATGTTTGTTTTTGTTTTCCAAGCATTTTCTTGGTGTTGAACCTCTTTAAAGCTAAAAGAACCCCCTCCTATGTCCTCATTGTGAATTGACTCACCTTGTGAGGTTGCGAATCAATCCAATTGGGACTTCTAGGACATTATTGAGTGATTTGTTGGAGAAAGAGTGATATTCATATATCCAATTTTCCACCAATCACTTATATAAGAAAGGTGAGCAATATGATTAAACATGATTGTGACATGTGCCTTAATCCTATGACATGAGACAACTAACTCATAACAACCTAGGGATCAAGAAATAAATGCTAGAAAGATAAGATCTAGATATGCTAACTAAGACTTCTAGAAGGAATCTTATAATCTTGATTAAAATTAACATGTGAATAAGTCCCCAAAGTACCTACTATGGAAATTTACTAGGTACAAGACATATATTCACACCAACACCCCTCTTAAGTGTAACTTAGAGAGATATTATTATGTAAATGATGCAAAAAAGATACAAAAATGGGTCTTGACTACAAGGCCATTTTATATACCCATGTACAAATACAAATGAAATCTCCCACAAATGGAGAAAATGAGAAAACCCATTAGGATAAAAATCCTACCCAAAAGAGAGATAAAATATAATCAAGTGATGAAAGATGGAGGAATCCATGATACCCTCCAAGTATAGCATCCTTCACATATATACATTAGAAATTCCCCCCATAAGAGGGAATTAAAGAGACCACATAGCCCCCCATAATGAATTAGCTCCAAAACCAATAAAGAATTTCTCAAGACAAAATAAATTCCAATGATTACAAACAATATATCTCCCTTTGGGAAGAAAAATTTCCAATGATCGATGTTGAAGAAACCTCATATCCATGAAGAAGCAAGAGGGAAGAAGCATCATGAATGAAATATTTGAAGATGCATCAAGAGCCTTCAAAGATGTCCCAACAAAGTTAGGTGTAACCCCTATCAAAGAAGAAGAAAAATAATATGGAAACTAAAAAGAAACCTCCAAATATGTATGATCAAAGAGGAGAGTAACCCCATGAAACATGTCATCCAAATTGTTAGAAGAGGAATGTCAAACTAAATATGATATACCTATCATGAATCCATTCCGCAAAGGAAAATCTAGAATACAAATTGTATCTTGCTCATCTGAAGTCTTAGAGACCAAGTCAACACTCAAATTTGAAAAAGTAGTAGATGATGGAGCCTCATCAAATGGTTGAATAAGGGAAAGGTTCAAATAGCCACCAAAACCACCATCGGAATAACTGTCCACACTAGAACTAAGAGTATGATACTTAGAACATTCACCATCATGAATAACATGGGAAAAGTTATAGATTTTTACATCATGATCAACCCTACCAACTACAAAAAGTTGCTTGCTATACAAATCTCGAATGAATACTGAGTCTAGAGTGAACTCAATGGAATTACCACCTTGTGCCATTTGATATACAGAAAGAAGATTATGCCTAATATTTTGTATAGAAAGTAAATCATGAAAACTACCATTAGGGACATCAATAAGCCCTTTACCAAATACATTGAAATAAACACCATTAGCCATAAAGATCTTCATGATTGAAGTAAACCTCCAAGAGAAAAACCTATAAGGTTGGCCTGATATATGACATGAAGCTCAAGAGTTAATAATCCAATTTCTAGATTGTTCAAAATGTGTTACAACAAGATCTTGACCTTTCATCTTATTATCTTTTACCAAGTATCACCACCATTAGAAATCCCTAGTATACCTGTGTGTGTAGAAGATGAAGGTTGAGAAGAAGAAGATGATGAACTTGTAGATTTAGAAGGAAAATAAATGTTATGCTCCTTTAGAATTCGCCTCATTTCATCTAACTCTTTCTTATAACAATTTTATTCACCATACCCATGTTTTTTACAATAACCACATTTTGGCTTCTCCTTCTTAGTTTTATCTTCTGTAGGAGAGGTGGGAGTATCATTAGATTTTTCCTTAGGTTTAGACTTATTTTTTTGCTTATCCTTAGATGATGATGCAATCAATGCATGCCTCTTAGAATGTGTATCATGTTGACTAAGTTTAGCTTTTTCCCTAGTCAACCTGTCATAAAATGTCTCAAAAGAGGGCATAACAAAAGAATCACCTAATCCATCCATTGTAGAATAAAAGGAAGTAGAGATTCAGTATGGAAATGAACCTTCTAACTTAGAAAAAATCAAGAAGCATTATTTATTAGTTTTTTCTTTACTACAACCAACCAATTGAGACCTTAATGATTCAAATTTTACCAAGTACTCTTCAATGGTAGGAAAAGAATCTATGGAAAGTGATGCCAATTCAGCCTCTAATTGCATGACACAAACCTCACTAACTGAACCAACTAGATCCTTGTACTTATACCATACCTTCTTAGGAGTAGTACAATCCTCAATATGGAAAACAAACTATTTGGAGCATGCATATCAATTAAACCCATAGTTTCATCACATTTACTCTTATGAGAAAATATTTTGTATTCACTAATAAAATTAGGTTGGTCACTTAATATGGACCACAAATCCTTAGGCCAAAGAAATCCTTGAATTCTTACCTTCCATTTACAATAATTATGAGGAGTTAAAAATTCAAACCTTGGTTTAGTCATTAGGTCAACAAGTACCAAGAGTGAAAAATAGCCAAATATTTGAAACAAACTAATATGGTGCCTCCCAAATCTGAAATACAACTGAAAATAAAGCCCCCACACAAAATTAACTTCTTGAGGAGATAGTATGTCCAAGTTATTAACCAAAAAGAAAATATGCAAAAATCTAAACAAATTACACTTGGGGCTAAATCTGAAAAAAGTGCATGAACCAAATGAATAGCTTATGAGTACCTTCCAATTGCAAATGAATCACAAAAAATGGATAAAATGGAAAAACGTTGTGAGCTTAGATGTCCAAAGGGGTAAAAACACTTCAGTTTCCAATAAAATGTACCTACAAAAAAATCTATCAAAATGACCTGCACCACTATGAAGTACATGTAACCATCTTTCTATCAATATCTTGTTTACAAAATTTCAATATTTGAGTGGAAAGATATGCCTTGTTGAAGAAAACTACCCAATTAGGGAACTGGGAGCTTATTTGGGTGCAAATGTTTGGCCCCCATGAGCTAGCATATGGTTTGCAATATGACCACAACTCTAGCATTTAGAAAGAAAGAGTGACACCACTGAGTAGTAGTGGGGTGTCATTTAGGCAGTAGGCATTGGAGGTGGCTCCATGTGCCATCTAGAGAGCCTAAGCCCCCAGTTGGCCGATGGGACTAGGGTCATGGATTACTTAGGAACTAGGAGCTTAGAGTGGGTAGGAAAAAATATGTAGGCCGAAAAAACTTGCAATCACCAAAAATGCTGACACACGTAGCAGTATGGGTCTATCTAGGGGGTAGAATTTTTTTTTTTTTTGAAAAACTCTGACCATAATTATTTATTTAGAAAACCGTGAAGAATATTGAACAATATTATCCAAAAAAATTATAGAATATGTGGAAAATTTTTAATTTTTAAATTTTTGTGAAATTAAAATCGTTTTGCCTATACTCGGGGAGGCATATGACCTACTTAAGTAAAATAATTTTTCCTCAAAAACACCTGAGGAAAAACATAGGTGTATTTTAGATCAAACTTCATCTCTTGAGCCTGGTGAACATGATGACAAGGTTGATTTGGCTTCAATATGTACTAAAAGCTCAACTACCTCTGGATCTTGAATCTTTAAACCCTTGTAACTTCGACAAAAAATATCATTTTTAATGAAATGAAAGTCGATCTTGACTTTCTTAGATGCCTTGGACTAAAAAATGAGCTTAGATTTCCTCTAATATGAGCCCAAAATTACTTGCCGTGTGTGAAATGTGGAAATTATTAGTAAATCAACACAAACCTTAATGAAACGAATTATATCAAAGATTTGAAATAAGTAAACTACTCTATTTTGCAGCCAAACAAATCTTTTAAGAATGTCTCATTGTCCTCTATTTCCAAGGATTTGTTAAACCATTTGACTCTCAGATTTTTATAAGAGCACTATGATTGTTAGAATGACACTTGAAAAATGAGATTGATGTTCTAAATGCAAGAAATCTAAGTTCCCACATGAAACTAATGTGATGATAATGATAATGGAGATATTTTACAAAGTGATAAATGATGTTGGATTATACAATGTAAATGATATGATATGAAGCTAAGATGATTCTACATATGCTCAAATACTAACTAGGGATTTGCTAATCTAAAATGCAACTATAAATCAAAGTGTGATTCTACAATGCTAAATATGAAGCTAAAAATGATTCTAACTATAAGACTCCAAATGTTCCAATGCTCAAAGTTATTCTTGCATGATAACTCTACTCAAATGTGGGATGCAAAATACAATGCCAAAGGGATGTATATATAGCCTTTTCCAAGCATCTTGTGATGCGACAATGATCGACGATCTAGATTCAAACAAGAAGGATGAATGGTGGAGATGAAGAGAATCAAGAAGTTGTCCCCTTGACCAAAGACAACATGCCAAATGGATGGAGGAATCTCTTGAAGAATAGGCAACACGCCAAATGGATGGGAGACTAAAGTGTGGGAAGAAAAGACCATGTGTTTGAAAATTGGTTGAAGAAGTGTGTGAAGAATAAGCCATGTGCTTAAAAATTGGTTGAAGATAATTCTAATTTAAAAATTAGAATTATTTAATTTCATGTGACCTTGGTGAGGTGACACAAAAATTTGTAGACATGTGCTTGAATTCCTAATCGAGATTAGTGAAGATTAATTAAATAAAACAAGCTTATGGAAATTTGTTTATTTAATTAATTTAGAAAAATACGATTTTAGATTTGGAGAATTTAGAGGATATGAACTATACAAATAAATTGAAAATTTATTTATACATAGATGGAATATTAATGAAATAACTAGTATTTAATTAATTAAATGTTTGGACCAATTTTAGGTGTATACATTTTGCCCCTCTTTGAAGTAATGTGTTTACATGTTTCTTCAAAGAAAAATTTGATACCGATGCTGAGAATTATTTTTTTTCGATGCCCCAAACATTTATTTTTAGATATTGATGGATATATCCCACCTCGGGAGATAAACCAGTGAATTTTGGAATTTTTAGGATTTTTTTAAAATTTTGATGATTTTTCGATTATGTGATGGTGATCTCAAAAATTTATGTGTCAGAAATGATTTATCTCTCGAAAAATGATGTAGAAGTCAATAGGTGATGATCTAATTAATTGATGCATTATGTTGCATCCTTGTGTTTGATGTTGGATGATCGCGTCTAGCCGATTGATTTGATGATGTTGATGTGATAGTTGATGATTGACCTCATGATAGGTGAGGATCAATGATAGGATGATGATGATGATTGACTTCATGATAGGTGAGGGTTGATGATAGGATGTTGATGATTGTCCTCATGATAGGTGAGGATAAATGATAGGATGCTGATGATTGTCCTCATGATAGGTTAGGATCAATGATAGATTGATAATTGATCTCATGAAAGGTGAGGATCAATGATAGATTGATGATTGACCTCATGATAGGTGAGGATCAATGATAGATTGATGATTGACCTCATGATAGGCGAGGATCAATGATAGATTGATGATTGACCTCATGATAGGCGAGGATCAATGATAGATTGATGATTGACCTCATGATAGGCGAGGATCAATGATAGGTGCTCATGAGATTTGATCAAAGTCTCATCAGAGCTGATTAGAGTTGATTAATTGATTGATGTTGATTGATTGATAAGATTGCTGATTTGCGATATGTTATGATCATAGGATGATTTTTTCATCTGGTGCAGGTGGATTTAGATTTGATTGGGTGATGTGGTTTGAATTCTCTGATTGATTGATATGCCCCAGTATAGGATTGATTAATGTTCTGAGACTTGATGATGTATCGAGACCTGATGTATACATTGATTTAGTTGAGACATTGATGATGTACCTCTTGATTTGAGACATTATGATACACTTCCATTTTTTATATTGATGTATCTCGTCATACTTTTGGATATCCTTGTACACTTTGACATTATAATTTTTGAGGTTATATGATATGCGACAATGATTATGATCTATGTGTCTATATGCTGTTATATGATGATGGATGTTTATGATGCATTTAATTCCTATGTTTATGATGATTATGATGATTATGACATGCTATGGATGCATTTAATTTCTATTATTTATGCTATGTGATGTTCTATATGAAACTGATGATATGATATGCGATAGATGCATTTAGTTTTGATGTTTATGATGGTGATATGCTATGGATGCAAATGATGATGAAAATGATGTGTTATGATTCTATGATGATTTATGAATGATGCCTATATGATGCATGTGATGGATTTTATTTATGGTATGTGATGTATTTGATATTTTTGTACTTTTTTGATGCAAATAAATGATGTAATGAATGAATGAATGAATGTGTATATGAAATGATTGTGTGATGGTACCTAATTCTATGAGGGTTTATGCAATGATGATATGATATGATATGATAATGCATGATGGATGATTTTATATGATGATTATGTGATATATGCAAGGATGATATGATATGATAATGCATGATGGATGATTCTATATTTTTTATAGATTTATGCAAATGATGTTTTATGCTATGTAAGATGGATTTGATTATGCAATAATGATATGTGATGAAATGCTATGTTCATATTGATTATGTACGGATGTATTGATAATGAGATATAATGATTATGTAAATGATTTTTATGATACTTTGTGATGATGATATGATTATGCTTAACTAAGTTTGCAAGAATTTGAGGATCTTAAGCTTAAATGAGTGAATCTATCCAACTTCCAAGAGCTATGGGAAGGTTGTCGTCAGTTGATTCTTTGTTAAATTAAGCTTCACAAAACCTGACATATTTCCCAATTCTTTTGGAAATATGAAGAGACTCACTCATTTAAGCTTAGTGAACCACCTTCCTAATGCCACTATATGAAATGATTTTGATTATGTAAATGAGATGCGATGCACGCCTTTTCTTTTATTTTTTCTGATGCAAATATTATGATGTGATGCATGGATAGATGAACGATGTTGTAATGTGTTCTAATGTATGCGAATGATGATGCAACTAATATGCAACTAAATGAAAATGATTTCTAATTGATGCAAATGATGATGCAAGTGTTGTGTAACTATATGAAAATGATGTGTTTTTGGCAATGTCAAGTGTACTCAATCCATTAATGCAAGAGATAACATTATTGTTGCAGCTTTTGGAAATCCCATAAATATAGATGAAAACTAACATGGATGCAATCTACTCTAACCATGTAGATATCATATGCAAAAGTTGTCATTTGTAACATCCAACTTTTCATGCTTTTTATCATCATTAGGCCTTTAAAATGTTGAAAGTGAGTACAAGCATTGATGATATATTTAGACCATGATGACCTAAGTACTACTTCTACGATGTTTGATAGTGCAAGTTAACACAAGCATCTAAGTATAATTAAACCAAGATGACCTGAGTATTGCTTGCATAAACAGACAAGAGTTAACCATTTTCCTATGCAAATTCAGAATGTCATTAGTGATACTTTGTAGAGCACATCCCATGACAATTTGCATAGTAATAATGATCAACTCACAGACAATAGACAAAGAAAAATCACACTCCTTCCTGGCTCCTCTAGTTCAATACATCATTGAGGTGCTCCAGAGATATGATTAAAAAAATCAAAGTATAACAATTGAACATTCTAGTTTGACGTGATAAACCCATGATTCAGACAAATGTATCATCCATTTGAAGTTTTCTTTTGATTTGATTGATTTGGCTATTTGATTTGGATGGTTGATGTGTTCATGTTTGTGTGATTTGATGTTCAATGTTGAGTTGCACTATGATCATTGTTTTGGGTTGTGTTGTACTACTGCTGTTTTTCAGTTGGTTCAAGCTCAAAGTTTATTTGCCCCCGGTGAGTTCAAGATTTTTCCCCCAGTCTAGGGTGAGACATGACTGTGATGCTAAGATATGCACATGGTGCTTTTAGAGGATAGGCAGATGGATGGCGAAAGCAAATGGTTGGCATGCTCAAATGGGTGAAGGCTATGATAGCTTCTTGCGGTTTTGTTTTGCTTTGACAGGCATTTTAGGGACTTTACAGATTTTCTCTTTTTCTCTTTTTTCTCTTTTTTTGGATTTTTGATCTTTTTCTATTTTTTTTTGTATTTTTCTCAGGATTTTTAAGATGAAATGATATGATATGACCAGTTGAAGGAACACGATGCCCCACAAAAGAGGTAATGCAACCATGGATAAATGATAGATCAAACTGAAAGATTCACTGCAAAAAATGTCACACAAACAACATATCTCTTGTCAAAAGATGATAATGGTTGATTGATTAGAATTCTAGGAATGATTGATTCCATAAGGCATGATGATGATAAGTACTTAGGATCACTGACTTCCTCTAAGTACAATAAGATTGATGATTGTTGATGATTGATTGACAAAAGATATGATGATTGGATAATGTTTTAAAGCTAGGCTCAAATATGATTTACATGAGAAGATTAAAGGTTGCAAAGGGACATGATGAGATAATCTAGGAGATATGGAATGGAAGAAATGCAAGGATAAGGATAATGAATGGGATGATAAAGATCAACTAGATAAGATAAAAACACCAGGCCCAAGTACTTTTCCCCTATTCCTCATCAAGACCAAGGAAAGGAAGAAAGGATGCATTTAGAAAGAATGATGGAATATGGATAAGGAGAAGGATATGATACAAAAGATATGGATAAAGTGTATAAGATAAGATATAAGATGTTCAAGAAGATCCTTAACCTTTCCAAGATCAAAGGTGGGAAATGTGGAAGATGATTATGCATGACAGGAAGATGGAAGAAGGACTTAAGCATCAAGTTTCACAACCAAATATTCCTCTGATAAACCATGGTAAATGATGTTTAGACTCATAAATGTTGGTAGATTTAGGGTATGGTGGGATAATGGATAGGAGGTTGAAAGGTTTGTTGATGGATAGATAGAAAGGATGGCAAGATCAGCATTGCACACACCTTGAAGGATGGTGGAGTGATGGAGGAAAAATGGATTTGGAAGGTGAGAGGTTTTTAGATGGAGGATTGAAGGAAGCTTTTGGATCAGAAAATTTGGATGCCAATTTATATTTTATTGCTTCTATGAGACTTTTAGGAATCCACATTACTTTTGACTTTGATTTTTTCTTTGTGGGCCTTTGTGGCCTTTGAGATTTTTATTTTTGCTTTATGGGCCTTTGTGGCCTTGGAAAATTTTCTTTTTGCTTTGATGGGCCTTTGTGGAATTCTGAAAATTTATTTTGATTTACAGAGCTTTGTGGTATTTGAAAATTTCCTTTTTGGTTTGATGGGCCTTTGTGGCCTTTTTGATTTTTCCTTTGATTTTGGATCAAATTTTCTTTTATTTTTGCATGCCTCTTCGAGGAGACATGTTGATCCTTTGACACATATGGATTTTGATATGGAAGCTTTTGACATTTGGCACCCAAATTACTTCCAAGAGCAATAGGAGGGGTGGATTGAGATGAATGGTATGGAGGTATTATGGATGAGTGAGTGTAGGTATAATTTTGAAAGGGCATCAAGGATGTGTGACTTTGTTGTTCTTGAGGAATAGGATATGGACCTTGGATAGAGGGAAGGTTTGATGAACTAGGATGAGGACCTAGGATATATGGAAGGTTTGGGGGATTTGGATGAGGACCTAGGATAGATGGAAGGTATGGTGGACTAGGACACTTAGGTGTATAACCAAGGCCATGGTAGTGTGGGTTTTCTTGAGAAAAAAGGGGTTCCAAGATACCTTGTTCATGAAGGCCTAAGCCTTTTCCTTTGTAGTTCATACTTTGACACATTTTTTTACCAATGGGATATGTGTTGTTTGTGAAACAAGATGCAAGTCCATTTTGGGGAGGATATGATATGGATGAAAGGATAGGTGTCAGAAGTAAATCGGATCGGATAAAGGTGAAGGATACAAATTTGTAGGTGTGTGGTTCATGGATAGATTGACTAGGTGTGATAGGATCTTGGCATGGAGATGATGAGGTACTTTGATCTTGACTTGGAAAAGAGCATGAGGTGTAGAAGATGGAGTAGCTTTCTCTTTATTAGGTGTGGAATCATCATGAAGTGGTATGGAAGGAATATCTTGATCTTGATGAGGAAAGGAATCATGAGATTTTGTGGAAAGCATATCTTGATCATCAGATGGTAGGACATCATAGATAGGATGGAAGAACTATCATGCTCTTGGGATGCAATGGAATCATGAGATGGTATGGATTCATTAGATGGGGTAGAAGGAGGACTTGGAAGAATAATTTTCTCTTAAGATGGAAAGGAATCATTGTGGATGAAAAGTGAAAGGAGGGCATCATTGTAGAATTCTTGAGAGATGGGATCTTGGTCAAAGATTGGAAGAACTTGTGGAATTTTGATATCATCGGATGAAGTGTAAAGAATGATTTGATCTCAAGATGCGTAAAGGAGTCTATGTTATCATGTTTTGGATTGAGAGATTGACACGAATCATTAGATGCAGAAGGTATGATAGATGAAGGTGGTTGGATGGAATCATTAACTTGGGTGAAAGAATCCTTAGATTTATTTTGGCTTGTAGGAAATGAAGATAGATACATGACATTTAAGATTATTCAATATCCTTTGTGTTTGAAGAATTTGATTTGGGTTTCTCATTTAACTTTTTCAAGAATTCAAAGAAATTGAACTTGGATGATGTAGTTGTTGGTGGACAAGGTGTCATGTCTGTATTTCTGTCAAATGGATAAGAATAGATGTCTGGCAACAAATATCTCTTTGTGGTTGTTTCCCTTTGCATATCCTAGATTTGTTGTTGAAGGTTCTTCATTTGATGAGCTAAAGCATTCAATTGATCCTCATCTATTTCAGCCATGGTGGTTTGAGTTTCAATTTACTGTTCTTTGAGTTTATGCTTTTTTGGGTCTTATTAAAATGGGCATACAAGTGTTAGAGTTTTCACTAACTTTTTGATCTTTGTTTGGAGGAGTGCCAAGGATAAAAAATAAGTCAAATAGAATGAAAAATCCTATTGATGAGAGCAAGTTTAATTTGATTATATAGCTTTGTTTCGTGATGAAAGGATAAAAAATCCTAATGATGATGAAACTAGGCTTAACAATCAAAGGTGTGATAGGTTTGATGATTTAGGCACTTTGAAATGTTTAGATCTAGGTTTAGATTGGATAATTCCATGTGTAGATGTCAATTTTAACAAGTTTAGACTCTATGGTATCTAAGGAATGATTCTGGACTTGAAGAAGATTATGAATTTTGGTTCAAACTGTGAAACAGGGGACAAGTTTAACTCTTAGGTTTTGCATTTAATAGATGCACTAAAACATAGCCCAGATGTACTAAAAGATTTGACAGATGTGCTAAAATAGAAGACAGATGCACCAAAAAATTACACAGATGTGTGATAAGATTGCCTAGATGCGCTAGAATAGGGGGTCTATGCGCTAAAATAAGTAGTGTATGCACTATAAGATTTGTTGAATGCGCTATAAAAATGCACAAATGTGCTATAAGATTGCTTGTATGCATTGTAATAGAGGACAACTGTGCCAAAGTTTTACATAGATGTGCTATAAGATTGGGTGAATGCGCTATAAAAATGCATAGATGTGCTATAAGATTGCTTGTATGCACTGGAACAGAGGACAGATGCACCATAGTTTTGTGTAGATGCGCTATAACAATAGTTGGATGCGCTAAGAGAACACATAGATCCATGCTATAAGATGCAACAAATGTGTTGAACTGGGAAAATGACGCAGTTTTTTGTAAGTTTGTTTGATTTTTTAGATTTTCCAGTTAGAGACTTGGTTGTTTCAATGAATATTTTTCTAAATCAAGGTTTTCACTTTCAGCAGATGATTAGATGCTTATTTATACCGGATGATTAGATGCTTGACCCCATTGACTCCCTTCCATGACACTCACTTCTATGGGGCAGCCAAGCATCAATACCCATGAATCTCCCATGGAATATTTTTCATCTCTACTAAAAGTCACAAGAATGTGGGACAACTTTAGAACAACCGTTCTTGCACCAACAAATAGATTAAAGATTTTGGCCTTGCTACAACAAAGGGTATTAATGTAGAAATTTCATTCGTGGGGGATCATCCATGCAACAAGAGACCATTGTTGCCCTTCTTGTTAGAACAATCCTTGTGATACTTGAAATTTCCCCAAGTACCCACATTTATACCCCAGTTGGAAGTTGCTTGGCTTTAGTGTGTTACTCAGTTGGGTCATTCCCTTGGGTGATTACTTTTTCCCACAAGGTAGGCCCTCTATGGATAAACAAAAGTGAGCAAGTACATCCGTAGTTTGATCAATATTTGTTTTTGTGTGAACAAAGAGAGAACACATGCGATATACTCAACTCACACTCGCAAAAAAAAAAGTGAACGGGTCTGGCTTTTTGGTCACCCAGTTAAGGGGAGAGCATATGCCTACCATTCATCAAGCATGAAAGGCATGGTGTTCTTTATCCCTCTTAATTAAGCTAGATGCCTATTTGAAGCAAAATAAATCATTTAAATAGCTCCAACCCCTGCATAAATCATTAGTAGTTTGATAAATTTGTCTTTGACCAGCGTATAAAAGTACTTGCAAGAAGAAAACACAAATCAGTTGTCGAATTTTGAAATTTTTATCCAATGCGCTAAAACAGTCATGGGATGTGCTAAAACACTGATGCGCTACAAGAACTAACCAATGCGCCAAAACAACTACTCAATGCGCTAAAAGAACTGATGTATGCACTAAAACAAATACTAAATGCGATATAAGAACTGAGGAATGCGCTAAAACATATACTAAATGCGCTATAAGAACTGATGAATGCACTAAAACAGATACTAAATGCGTTATAGAAAAGATCGAATGTACTAAAATACTCCCTGTATGCACTAGAATATCTTCTAGATGCACTAAAAGAAAGTTCAAATGCACCAAAATAGACACTAGATGTGCTGGAAGATCCGTCAGATGAGTCAAAACAAAATTTGTATGCGCCAGAAGATTTGTTGGATGCGCCAAAGGAAACCACAGTTGTGCTAAAACATCACGTCCAGCCTGTTTAAATGAACTTTTCCAACAAACTGTTAGAAATGGGGTCTGGCCCCATGGTGGGCACCATTTTGTGTGTGTGAAATGTGGAAATTATTAGTAAATCAACCCAAACTTTAATGAAACAAATTATATCAAAGATTTGAAATAAGTAAACTACTCTATTTTGCAGCCAAACAAATCTTTTAAGAATGTCTCATTGTCCTCTATTTCCAAGGATTCATTAAACCATTTGGCTTTGGGTAAACCCACAAAAGTGGTTTACAATTTGAGTGAGGAAGGAAAAGTGGTAAAAAAAGTATTTATACCGAAAATTCAGACGGTTTTGGCGTTCGAATGGGCCTTTGGTTTATTGGCGGAGTTGGAAATGAACCCTACCCGATAGAACCGGTTCATCTCGAGGTGCCACATGCACCCAAAAAACAACAAACTACTTTTGAAAGGGGTTTGAATGAATAACGTTCAAATGAACCCTAGTTCCTCGAACCCAGGTTCTAAAGATCCCCCCGGACACCAAAGAGCCCCAGCCTACCTCCTATTCTGGCTGCAAAAAAAGCCAAAATTTTTTCCCTTGAGACTTGAGTTTGAGGGATGAAATGGAGACTGCGACCCAACTGGAATTCATTGGTCTATAAAATGATCTATCAACAAATCTAATTTAATATGTTTTGGTTTGTTATGTATTTGTTTTTAGTTTGTAAAGCGACTTTTCACATGAAAATGAGGAGTCTTTATTCACTTTTGTATGGAAAAATAGCGATTTATCAATTTTTTTTGAAAACTACTCTTTTGTACTAGATATTGAATTCATGATTAACCAAAAAATAAATTGAATTTAGGTATATACAAAAAAAGTTCTGAGTTATATAGTAGCACTATATTTGAATTATATTAGGTTTTGGCTTTGCAAATTTGAATTCAAGAAAAAATATTAATAAAACCCTCAAGCAGAGTGGAACACTGAATGTTGGGTTACAAATCTAAATTCCAAAGGTGGAATTTTATCCTTCATGAAAAAAAAGTTATGTAGCGATATCAGTTAGTACTTTTTTAAAAGTGATATTTTTGAGAAACTAGTTTTCATGCGGGAGATGGAAAAGAAGTGCAATCGATTCAAAAATTTTGAATTTTTTTTTTTTAGTCCTAGGAAAAATGTAGGAGAAGCTGTTTAAGTAATCTTCAAATTCCTCACGGTTTGTATAGGTGCCGAATGCAGAGATTTAGTTAAGTATTTAGGTGTGTCCAATTTGGCCAAAAGTATAGCCACTATTGTGGGATCATCCCTCTCAGATTTTTATAAGAGCACTATGATTGTTGGAATGACACTTGAAAAATGAGATTTATGTTCTAAATGCAAGAAATCTAAGTTCCTACATGAAACTAATGTGATGATAATGATAATGGAGATATTTGACAAAGTGATAAATGATGTTGGATTATACAATGTAAATGCTATGATATGAAGCTAAGATGATTCTACATATACTTAAATACTAACTAGGAATATGCTAATCTAAAATGCAACTATAAAGAAAAGTGTGATTCTACAATGCTAAATATGAAGCTAAACATGATTCTATATGCAACTACAAAGCAAAATATGATTCTAACTATAAAACTCCAAATGCTCCAATGCTCAAAGTTATTCCTGCATGATAACTCTACTCAAATGTGGGATGCAAAATACAATGCCAAAGGGTTGTATTTATAGCCTTTTCCAAGCATCTTGTGAGGTGGCAATGATCGATGGTCCAGATTCAAACAAGAAGGATGAATGGTGGAGATGAAGAGAATCAAGAAGTTGTCCCCTTGACCAAAGACAACATGCCAAATGGATGGAGGAATCTCTTAACCAATAGGCAACATGCCAAATGGATGGGAGACCAAAGTGTGGGAAGAAAAGACCATGTGTTTGAAAATTGGTTAAAGAAGTGTGTGAAGAATAAGTCATGTGCTTAAAAATTGGTTGAAGAATTATTTAATTTCATGTGTGACCTTGGTGAGGTGGCAAAAAAAGTTGTAGAAATGTGCTTGAATTCTTGATCGAGATTAGTGAAGATTAATTAAATAAAACAAGCTTATGGAAATTTGTTTATTTAATTAATTTAGAAGAATATAATTTTAGATTTGGAGAATTTAGAGGATATGAACTAAATAAATAAATTGGAAGTTTATTTATACGTAGATGGAATATATATATATATATTAGACTACATGAATTGGGTAGCACGACCCCCTATAAACTATAAGCACAGGTAAGCTTGCAATGTAGAAACTGTACTGAGTGTGACACATATGGTGCCTGCAGGGTGGGGAGGCCCGGACCGTGACCAACCTCAACAGAATATTTAGCCAACCCGAGGCTGGGGCCCCAGCCCCATTGAGTGGATATTAATTAAATAACAAAATATTTAATTAATTCATCATTTGAACTGAATTTACGGTGTATACACTTGCATCGAAGATTAAAGCCTGTTTGTTGCATTTTTCAGTTTTTTGATTCCTAACTTCACCATAGTTTTCCAAAGGGAATAGCATATATACCCTAAAATAGCCAAATACTCTATAATAGTTCAATCCTCATATTTGAGAAGAAATTTGCAAGGCTTGGCTCTGATACCATGTAAGAGCCGAAGATTATCTTTATACCCAAGACCACATGCAAAAACAATATATTCCTTCCAGAAGAGATTATATAAGAATATGATCTTGCTTGATATTAAGACCTATCAAAAAGATGATGAGGTATGAAGTATATTACACATGAGTATAAAGACCTTTCCTATATAGGCGAGGTTAGGAATAAGATTGAACATGATTGTGATGTTGGGAATAGGATGACATTTAATTGCAATCCTAAACATGATTTCATATATCTCCTAAGTCCTTGGAAAGTGTTCCCCAAAACACTAGGATTAGAAAGAGATTAAACTCAGATGAAATGAACATGTAAATTAACATTTTTAATTATTCCTAAATGATAGGAACATGTGGGGATGCCCAAGAAGAGCTCCTACAAAATAGGAGCACATGGGGCACTCGCATGGAAGGTGGAACTCACCTTGCTTAAGTTCGCTGACTTTGGAGAAAAGAATGCTTACTTGATGAAATGCATATAAGAATAGAAGTTGGGATTGCGGTCTTTTTGCTTACGCGAAGTTCAGGTTTAATTCCCGGATCCAGTTTAGTTTGGATTCCGGTTTAGTTTAGTTCTGACTTTCAATTGATTTCAAGATTTGGTTATGGTTTAGTTATCTTTAGGTTGCATAGTTAGACGTTTAGATACTTTCGTTTGGCTTGGTTTGGATTTAGATACATGACTAATAGATTAGGTTGCAATGTCGCAATTATTCTTTTTGGATTCGCGGGGGATGATCATTTGTAAAACATGAATGGTGGAGAGAGAGATGATATAAACAGCGATTGACTTGGATCTACCCTTGATTTAAGTTGGCTGCGGAGTTAACCTTTTGCACTTGATAGATGTTTGCCAGGCTGAGTTAAGTGTTATTTTCTTGGGTGCCAACTTTGAGGATAAGCTTTGAAGATATCAACAAAATAAAGGTCAGTTAACAGGTTTGGAATTTCGGATAGAGGGTTGATTTGAAATTTTTCTTCCAGCAGGTAGAATACTTACACAAAGATGACGCAAGTTTTGGGAATGAGTGGAGCTTTGCAATTGTATTTCTTTGGAGTTTACAAGGTTGATTATTTCCTATTTATCTCAAGCAAGGATTGGAATTATTGTAATCTTATTCCGAGATTAAATAATACATTGATTCTTGGTTGAGTTTTTTCCTGAAAGGTTTTCTCCATGGTATATGTTGTGTAACTTCTTTCTTCTGGTCTTATTCTTCTACAATCTTCTGTCTACTTCTACAAATGGTAAAATGAATTAAACAAATAATAATCCATAAAGAAATTGTAACAAAGAACACTTATTTAGATCTACAGCTACAAAAGTTTTACAAATTATTAAGCTACATAATTATCTCTATTTTCAACATTTGGTACATCAGAGATGAGGTTGGGTAGAGTTTGGGACGCCTTTCTCTTAAAATTTTGAAGGTTTTTTGGCTATAGTGGGAGCTTTTAATATTGCGTTATATTGTTGATTTTGGAAAATAAGTTTGTTACAATGAGTTTTAATTATTGTTTAGATATTGAAAGATTCAATGGATCTATTTATGAGATGTGGAAATGGAGGATCTCCTTGAAGAGAGAGATCAGTGGTTAGATGTTGGTAATGAGACAAAGTCACCTACAACGATGTCGAATGAGGATTAGGCTAAGCTTGATAAGAAGGAAAGAGGGACCATAAGATTATGTCTTGTTGATGTTGTTCTCTTGAATTTTTAAGAAGAAACTACCACATATAAGCTATGGAAGAGAATAGGCGATATTTATCAAACTAAAAGTCTTACTAATAAGTTGTATCTGAAAAGACAATTGTATTCTTTAAAGATGAAAGATGGTGATTCTATTGCAAATCATTTGATTCTAAGTTAGTTAGCATCTGTATATGTAAAGCTAGAAGATGAAGACAAATACATATTGTTACTTTGTTCCTTACCAAAATCTTGGGAAAATCTAATTGTTTCTATCAGTGGTAGTGGTGTAGATTTGAAGATGGACAATATAATTCCTACTCTCCTATTAGAGGAGATGAGGAGGAAGTCTAAAAAAAAAATCCAAGATGCCTTGTTTGTAAAAGGTAGGCCTAAGAAAAAGGAACCTAAGGGAGACAAGGAAGGGAAGGGTAAGTTAGAAGGAAAGAGTAAGGTAAAGTGTTGGAACTGTGGTAAATTGAGACATGTGAAGAAGGATTGTAAGAACAAGAAAAAGAGTTCTAATTCTTCTACAGAGGAATCCTCAGATGATGGTAATCATGCTTTGATCATTTCATGTAAAAAATGTTAGTGATGACTTTTTGCTTGATGTTAAAGAGTGATCTTCATGAGGAGGATGGTAGTCATGATGCCATGTGTAGCTCATAGCATGGTTTAGTGGGAGTTGTTGGAAGTGCCATGGATGCATCATTAGTAAGGTTATCTTCATGTGATTGGGGATATGGTTTTTTCTTCGTTTAGAGTGGTTTCTATTATGTCATGGTTTACTCTTGATATGAATTTAGAGTTTGGCATAGTACTTGTTCTCTTGAGACCAGGATGTATATATGTTTTGGTGCATGTGATCTCCTAGTAGGAGATGGTTAGATCATGTTGTCATGTTTATGTTCTTGATTCATGATTGGAGCTTTGACATTGATCTTGCGTATTTCTCTTAAGTATTGCGTACACTAATCATTTGCTTGATTACTTCATGATACACTTCCTATGTTGCATTTGGAGTTTGGCATGGATTGGTTGGTTACAGGTCCTCATGGATACTTGGAGAAATAGGTGAGGCTTGAGTTATCTTATGGTAAGAGATATATGTTGGAATGGTTACTTGTAAGAAAATATTTTTCAACAGTAAAGACCGAGAAGCCTACACCTTGGTTGGACACGAGTTCAACACACTCAGTGGTTTCACATGCCTCCAAAGAGGTAGTTTGGATACAGAGACTTGGGAAAGGTATTGGTTTTAATTTCAAGTAAGTTAAACTTGAATGTGATAGTCAGAGTGCTACGTGTTTAGCCAAAAATCCTATGTATCATGCTCGTACTAAGCATGTTGATGTTCAGTATCACTTTGTGCAAGAAATGGTTGAGAGTGGGAAGGTATTAATTGAGAAAGTTGACATTTTAATTAATGTTGTAGATTATCTTATGAAACCAGTTCCCACATATAAGTTTTTTTGGTTTTAATCATTTGCTTGGAGCTTCATGATTATGTAGGTTGCATTTGAAGTTGGCATGGATTGATTAGTTGGTGCAGGAAGGCCATTGGCCTTGGGTCCTATACTTGATTTATTACAATGATTCCTTGTTTAGAATAATTGCAATGTATAAATCATTAGTGGGAGAATGTTGGGAATAGGATGCCATTTAATTGCAATCATGAACACTATTTCATGTATATCCTAAGTCCTTGGAAAGTGTTCCCCAAACACTAGGATTAGAAAGAGATTAAATTAAAATGAAATGAACATGTAAATTGAAATTTTTAATTAATTATAAATGATATGAACATGTGGGGATGCCCATGAAGAGATCCTACAAAATAGGAGCACGTGAGACACCCACATGGAAGGTGGAACTCACCTTGGGTTAAGTTAACTGTTTGGAGAAAAGATAACACTTCAGTAATGCATGCAAAAATCCTAGAAGTTAGGGATTGATGTTTACATGCATGAAGTTCAGTTTAGTTTAGTTTAGATCAGTTTAGTTCAGTTTAGTTCAATATCAGTTCAGTTCAGTTCAATTTAGTTCAGTTCAGTTCAGTTCAGTTATGGTTCAGTTATCTTCAGTTGCATGTAGTTAGTTTCAGTTGAATGCTAGTTGACTTGGAATACATGAAAGATAACAGGTGACTAATTTTAGTTAATAGGGGATGCTCATTCTTGCGTGAATGGTGGAGAGATATGTTTCAGTTAACAGAGATTGACTTGGACCCACCTTGGGCGCCCAAGTTGGCTTCTTGGAGTTAACACTTTTGCCGAGTTAAGTGGGCCCATTCTTGGGCCCCAACTTTGAGGATAAGCTTTGAAGATATCTTCAGAATAAAGGTTGAGTTATGACTTTAATTTGGGACGCCCAAATGGATGAAGGAGTTGATTTGACATTGTTCTTCACAGTAGAACTCTGCTTGCAAGAGATAGGCGTAGGTTTTGTGAGATAAACATTGAGCTTTGTAATTGTAACTCTTGGAGTTTACAAGGTTGATTATTGCCTATTTATCTCAAACAAGTTGAAGAGAGTTTGTATCAGATTTTATTGCAGGTTGTGAAAAATAATTGTTGACGGCAAAATAAGCATCTCAAGCAAGGATTGGAATTATTGTAATCTTATTCTGAAATTAAATAATACATTGATTCTTGGTGGAGTTTTTCCCCAAAGGGTTTCTCCACGGTATATGTTGTGTAACTTCTTTCTTCTGGTCTTATTCTTCTACAATCTTTTGTCTACTTCTACAAATGGTAAAATAAATTAAATAGATAATCATCCACAAAAAATTTGTAACAAAGAACACTTATTTAGATCTACAACTACAATAGTTTTACAAAGTATTAATATACATAATTACCTCCATTTTCAACATGTGAGACATGTCTTAATCCTATGAAATGAGACAACTAACTCATCACAACCTAGGAATCAAGCATTAAATGCTAGAAAGATAAGATCTAGATATACCAATTGAGACTTCTAGAAGGAATCTTATAATCCTAAGTAAACTTAACATGTGAATAAGTCCCGTAAGTCCTAGTAAGGAAATTTACTAGGTACAAGACATATATTCACACCAACAAATTCCACATATGCACATATCAAGTTGGTGGGATGGATCTAGACTAGAGAAAAATATAATCAATTTATAGATTTTGACACACTTATTTGAAAAATTAAGCCCTAAAATCTACACATTATGATTCTTATGTTCATGATATATTAAACATCATTTTGCATGTCCAAAATCCAATTCAAAAATTTAAAATGATTTATTTTTTTATAGTTAATTTAACATTTATTATGATGAGAGGTATAGTACAATGATTAGAAGGGGTTGAGTGTAATAGTACAAGAATGTTCATAAAAAAATCCTTATAATAAATCTGATGGTCATTTACCCATCAAATTAATAGTTAATATTAAAGTATAATACTTACATACTTATAAAATATTTAAATAATATCTCTTACATTTGTTCTATTTGAAAATTTTGCAAGCATATAATTTAAATAATTCTTTTCAAAGAAAAGGATATCAAGGTCTCGATAGGAGTATATTATGTTGAGATGCTTTGAAAACTATTAAACATCTTCTTAATAATTGCTCATACACCCAATATTTATGAGAAAAGCTAGATTTTCTTGTCGGACATCTAAGCTCTTGGTATGTGAACTCTCTTGTTGATTGCTTGATATATCAAGGCTTAAAACTAGAGAACTAGAAAGATTTAGAACACTACCTTTTGTGGTGTCATGGAGAATATGGTTGGCTAGAAATAATAACATATTTAATAATAATGCCATTTCATCTTCTTATTTCTATTTCCCAATTAGATCAATCTTTGAAGGATTGAAAAAGATCACAATTTTTAAGATTCAAAGATTGCTCACTAAGGTGAAGATTGATAAAACATATCTTTGAGATTTTTGGTGGGGCTTGTCAAGGTTCTATTGAAGTTTGTGATGCTAGAGGTATTCTTTAGGTTTGAACAAAATATATATTTTCATATCTCAAAGTTGGGTTGGGCATGGGATCTAAAAATTCTATTGAATTACTTTGGTTTTAAATTGTCCCTTAGGATTGCGTGGGAACACAATGTGGATATGTTACAAATGATGGGAGACTCTATGATTGTTATTAATTAGATGCAAAAATTATATAGAATGGATAGTCTCATTTTTCCATCAATAATTGAACTTGTCAATTAGCTAGCTAAAATGTTCACATTTCTTTCACGTATACATTTTTATTGTGAATTAAATACCATTCCAAATACATATCCAAAGATGGTCTATTGTTGATGTCATGTAAGTGGCCTTGGATGATTAAATGCTTTGCTTTCTAATATATGTTTTATTACGCCGAAGGCGTCCTACGCTTAGCATTTGGGAGGCCTTTTTGCGTCTGACGGTGTAAATTCGTGCACAGGCAATTGCCTGCGATCAAATACATCTGAGCGGCTCAATGGTTTTTCATGTTCCACGGTGCAGATTCATCGAGAGGCAATGGACTACCATCAAATGCATCGCAACGGTTCATCATTTTTTCTGGCTGTTTTCTCGGATCCTCCAAACTCTGCCTCGCTGGTATTGACTTTGGCTTCTCCACTTGCAGTGAGAATCAGATCGTGGGGTTTATTGTTGCTGATTGTTGAGTCGGTAGTTAGGGTTTATTAAATATCTGCCACGACACCATCAAAGCATTCAAATTCTATGTTTCTAGCGCTTGTTGAAAGGGATTTTACTCTGCAAGATTTGTATCAAATGGCATGCACAAAACAGACGACAAGGAAGTCGATAGGACGGAAGGCCCCTCCAAGTAGCTAGCAACCAAGGCGACGAGAAAGAGTGCTCCTGCTACAGGTGGAGTGAAGACGCCTCATCACTTCAGGCCCGACATTGTTGCTCTCCGGGAGATCTGTAAATACCAGAAGAGCACATAGTTGTCCATAAGGAAGCTTCCATTCCAGAGGCTCGTCAGAGAGATTGCACAAGATTTCAAAATGGATCTGCGCTTCTAGAGCTTAGTTGTGTCGGCGTTGCAAGAGGCAGCAGAGGTGTACCTGGTGGGGCTCTTTGAGGGCACAAACTTGTGTGCCATCCACGCCAAGAGAGTTACCATCATGCCTAAGGATATACAGCTCGCTCGCCGCATTAGGGAACTCTGCCCTTTTTTTCTCATTGGCATCTTTGAGAGTACGACACAATTTGTGCATGATCTTAAGGTAAGTCACTTGCATAATTAGAAAGCATATGTGGAAACACGGTATGAACATCATAGAGAGCTTTGGAACAGGGTATGAACATCAATCAAAGC
>VDFB02133639.1:0-43192 GCA_007258455.2 Sequoia sempervirens | reverse complement strand
ACAAATTTATTCTTGTTCTTGATTCCTGTGAGAATTTCTTGTTGCTCTGACTTGAAATTTTTTATCAATCCTGCAATGCCATCATCCTCTGACTTCATCCATTAACAATTTATTCACTCTTCAGGGAAATTTCACATCTCCAAGTCTAGGCGTGATTTTCTTCTAGGGAGGTGGAATTTTGTGCCTTAGGAAAATTTTAAATCACTTAGCATTTTTGAATTTTTGGCCTTAGAAAATTTTCAATCGTCTTCAACCACTTAGCCAGTGGTGAATTTTTTTTTTTTCAACTTAGAAATTTTTTCTTTCAAATGCCTTGAGAGCACACATCATGTCATGGAGAATATTTAAATTCCAACGCCCTCTATATTTTATTCACCACCTTATGTTCTTTTCAACGCCTTAGTTATTTTATCTCACCATCACACTTACTCTTTACTTGGCGCATATCTCATAGGCAAGAGGATGGGTGCATATCATGTGTGAAGAAGGATAAACTTTCAACGCCCAACATGTGACCCTTGAGCTCCCTTGTTTTGTCTTCACATGCCCTCATTTGGGCGCATTTTGCATGTCCAAGAGGATGAAATTTCAAACGCCACCTTTGCTTTGACTTGTCTTTGACTTCCTTGATAATCTTGGCGCATTTCCTATGGTGAGGTGGATTTTAAAGTTTTGTCTTCTTGTTCTTGCGTGGGCGCATATGGAGGGTGGTGAAGGATGAAACACTTTTGACCTCCTTTTGACTTTGCTAGAAGTGACATGGGCGCATTTGAGAGGGAGAGGGGAATGGGCGCATATTATACTTTCTAGAGAATGGGCGCATTTTGGCATAGGAGGAGGATTAACATCTTTGACTTTCTTTTTGACTTCCTTTTAGCTTGAGCGCATTTTGCCTATGGTGAGGGATAAACATGTTGACTCTCTGACTTTCTCTAGCTTCCCAAGTATGGGCACATTCTAGCATGTGTGGAGGATGTTTATGCCTTAGAATATTTTTCTATCAACCTTCTCAAAGTGGGGGCATTTAGCCTAGGCAGGAGGATAAACTTGACACTTAGAAATTTTTCATGCATGTCATGAAGTGAGGGCGCATTTTGGAGGTCAAGGAGGATAAGCATTACGCCTTAGAAATTTTCTAGCATCTTGAAGGCAAGCTGGGCGCATTTTGAAGGTGGAGCAGGACATCAATCCAGCCTCAGCAAAATTTTCATCTCATGCCAGCTTGTCTGTGTCCTGCTATTTATAGTAAGTCCTCTGATTCCCATAGTTCTGGAGCTCGGATCGATTTTAAATTTTAAGCACAGGACCCTCATGACCTTATCAAAGGCATTCCACCTTTGCTATTACGGTAGCCTACTAAAATAGCCTATTTACGAGAAGGTGGAACACTATTTATAGTAGCTGCTGCTACGAAGATATCCACAACCTCGTTCCAGGCGGTGAATGAGTGCTCATCATCGGTGGCACGCCCATTGACAACGGCGCCCTAGCTGCTGGTTTACTATTTTTAGCTAGTTCTGGAGCGCCTTACTATAAATGGTAGAACCTTCAGTTTGCCTTACAGATTTCTTGGTAGATGGCTTAAAGATCGCGTCGCAATGGGATACGGTTTTCGAAATTGACTTTTATCCTCATTTTGGGTTAAAGCTAGAGCCTAATCGAGCTTGCATGTATGTCAAAGCGACCTCGTTTGACCTCTTTTGTTGCACTTACACAGCCCGAGTTTGTTGTTACGTCGCGGCCCAGAGTAGAGGCTGGCAGGTTTAAAAGTAGTAAGTCTCTAAATCGCGATCATCTTGCTTTGCATGTCACATCAACTGCCGAAGCTCGAAAACCCATAAAAGAATCACGGAGCATGCAAATAAAACCCCTACATACAAACCCTAAAATAGCCTGGAAGAATTTGAACTCGAAAGTGGTTATCTCATTTTGCATGTTATACCGCTGCGAAGGTCTGCGAAAACCCGGAAAGGGAATCTCTAGACATGCGAAGCTTCTGGCGTATAAACCACGAAATCGCCCGAATTTGAAGCGCTAAAAATAGCAAGGTTATGCGTTTCAGCTCAAATTTTTCCAGTGAGCAGCTTGATGTGTTCTGGATGCAGTGTGACTGTTGAAATTTCAAGAATGCTGAAGGAACACTCTGAATTGCACACTTACTAAAAATAGTAAGTTGCCGGAATCTGATGGAATTTTGATGAGAGCCTGTTGGAAGCATACTGACATCAATGCCAATCTCTGTTTTCAATTTATTCACTTCATTTAACCACAAATTGGCTGGAAAGTACAAACCCTAATTCTTTGGACTTGGCCAAATTTCACGTTTAAGCTCACAGGCGGGCAAATCCCCGGAAAGGCAGACAGCAGAAAGAGACAAAAAGAGAGAGAGAGAGACAAAACAAAGCCAAAAGACCAGAATGGAGCAAAAATTAGGGGGTCCCCATCTTGAATGGGGCGATGTGTGAAAAGGTCACAACAAGACCAATCTAGGAAGCAGCTTTTTTGCTTTTTGCTTTTTGCATTTTTCAGTTTTTTTGAAAGTTGACCTAGGATTGGGTCCATCAAGTCATCATAACAACGCCTCTATCTTCAGAATCAAAATCTGTGCCTCCAAGTACAAAAAGCAAGAGAAAATCTCTAGGCGATGGTTTTGTTCCAAATGATTCAGATGAAAGCAAGAAATTCATCCAAATGTTAGGAAGAGTAAGCATGGCATAAGCATTACCAAGTTCGCCTAGACATGAAGAATGGATGGCAAAAGAAAGACAAAGTTCGCCATGCATATGGTCTAGCGCATGGTGAAGTCCGCCTAGTAGAAAATGGAGGTGGCAAGCACATGATAAAGTCCGCCCTAGCCTACTATGGAGATGGCTAAGCAATTGCCAAGTTCGCCTATTGATGTGTTTTTCGTGACTGCATCAACATAGAATAAAGTTCACCAACGGCTACTCTATCCTCTCTTGAACAAAATCTCTTGCATGCTGAGATTGCTAGAAAGATCATGCATTCAACTCCAAGGATCCTTCATGCAGTGGATAGTCTCAGTTGGCTTGATGTGATTTGCTGGTATTTCAAGGGGACTTACAAAATTGTTCAATAGCGGAGAAAGGAATTTGAATGCTCGAAAGGTTTTGTTTATAAAGCTCTTGTTTCCTAAACTAACCAGAAAGTACTGAATTAAAATGGGTGCAGGGTTTAGAAAGCCTAAATTCTATCCTAAGTGCGGGATATGGAGCTCAACTTCAACAAACTTCAACAGGACTTCGCTTTGCCTTGCGTCGGACAACTTCCGCGGAGTTGGTGCAATCTTCAAGGGAGGTGACTAAAGATATTCAAACCACCACTTGACATGAAGATACCATCACAACAACGTATACCATCATTCAAACTGTGATTGAAGTTAGGTCCACAACGTTGCCAGTTGACCACACAAGGCGAACACACCATCAGTGAGCCCGCTAGTGGTATGGATAAGTGAAGCTCGCTTAGATCAAACACCACATTCCATTATTACTATCTACTTGCATGAAATGAAATTTACTCTACTTTAAGCTACTACTCGAATTAGAAGGACGAAGAAACTTTGCTAACTACTCACAACAAAAGACGAGATCATCATCAATGAAAACCCTTTTTATTGAGAGAGTGTTCACAACAATTTTTTACAAAGTTTTGAAAGGAATAGCTTTCCTCCTTCAAACTATCCTACCAATCTATGCTACACTATTAGTCTCTCTGCTATTCTATGATCCTAATCTAATGAGGTACAAATGAGGGGGGATGCCCCTTTTATAGTTGGCCCAGTCCAATAGACGGCTTAGATTCAATTACAATGAAGGGCTCAAATTGAGCCACATAAACCCTAACCCTAAAAACTGTGTAATGTCCCCATTTTGGCCATACGCTTTTCGTTTGGTTTTAGCCTATTTCCGGAAATCCATAGGCTACTCAGATGTGTGAATTTAGGGTTTCCACTTTCATTAAGTCTTGCTTCCAGCTCAGTTCTGCTTTCTATTGGTTTTGAGGTAAACTTACTATTTTTGGCAGTGGCTATTTTTAGTAAGTCTAATTTTGGCAGTGGCACCATCAGCAGTTCAACTCAAGTCATCTTGTTATCCATCAGTTTTAGTTTGGCTTTGGGTTTGGTTTTCTTCATGAGTTGAGTTTATACTTAGTCAAATTTCATGTTTCTCAGTTGTACCCCACGCCTAGGAGTAATGACTTCATGTTGTTTTAAAAGAGGGGCCATTAAGGGGGTCAATTGTGCATTTAATGATTTATTAAATGCTTTATTGTTGCAAAGTGAAGTTGGACACCTAAAGGAGGTTGAGTAATATTTTATTATTTCAAAAAGTAAAAGGCAAAAAGGTGGCGTCCCTTTTGGAAGTTGAAGTGATTCAACTTCTTGGAATTTGAAGAGTTCTTGTTGCTTCATTTGCCAACTAAAGCTTATATATTGCTGCTGTTTGAAGAGCTGATTATCCAATGTTTTATGCTAATGTTATGCTGTCAAAATGACAACTTGTTTAATACTTCGAGGGATGCTTACCTCCTAGTTCCAATCCAATTTCATGTTTGAAAGACAACACCTAGTTGGTCTTTTTGCTGCTTCTCAATCAGACTAGCAGATTGTGCTTCAAAGTTGGTGAATTTTGGTGAGAATTTCAGTTTCAATGTTGCCGGTGTATACACAGTTGAAGGTGTTTTTCATTTACAGCTTTTGATGTGAATTTATTTTGGTTATGGGTATTTGATCCTTGCAATTCTATGCTAATGGTGACCATATTTGGAGAATTTCAGAATTTAATTCCAAGTATTTGAGTTTTAGCAAGAGAAATTGCCCCTCTTGAGGGCCGTACCATCTTGAGAGTGCTTTGGGATTTGTGCAAAATAATATCTTGAGTTTTGATGCAGTTTTGTGGTTTGAATTTGGGTGCCTATCCTGCAAAGAGACTTTGCATTTCGTTTCATTCAATTCAGAGGTATATTGAAAGAGTTATGAGCATTTCATTGTTTTACAGGTTGCTGGTTTAAAGTTTCAGTTTGCTGGTTTTTATTATCAAACTTCAACAAGTTCAGAATTTGGCTTCAATTTCAGTCTTTGAGAGTTATATAAACTAGCTAAATTCATCCTTCACATATTTGCATTCATTCTTCTATTGTAACACTTGTAATTTGCAGTTTTTCTTATTTGTAAGGTTGAGAATTAGTAGTACTAATCCAACCATTTATTTACTGCATTTACTTGTGATCTTTAATGCAAATATCATAACCCCTGGATGGTTTACCGCCAGTGTGGAGGAATCTGATTTGTATTTACTTTCTATCACCCACTATTAAGTGGAGAATTCCCACTGTTTAGTGGATGCCCGCCGCAGCGGAGGAATTAGTCTGGATTATGTTGTTTTCTTCCCCCCACTGTTTAAGTGGTTGAGTGGATTTCTTCATGGCTGGTTATCTGCCTATTTGTTTCAGTTTTCAATTAATAACTCCATCATATGTTAGCACCTCGCCCTTAGTGGGATCTTGAGTGCACATTCTTGACATTGAGTTTGTTTCATTTCAAGTACTGTTCTTTAATTTCTCCGCCATATGACAACACCTATCCTTCCTTGGGATTGAGTGTGCATTCTTGGCATTGAGTTCTTTCAAGCTTGGATTTTAGTTTTGATGCTAACGCTAATCCATTGGCGTAGTGTTAGCTTGTGTTATGATAATTCAAGAAAATAAATTGGTTGGCATATTTCAAACTGCCACCAAGAAGAGTGGAGTAATAAATGAGCAATTAATGTCCACCATCTTCTAGAAGATTCCTGTCTGGAAACGCGTTCGCATTGTTCTTGTTCCTCTTCTTGAATGCAAACTGAATAAATTTGGCCAACACTGTGTTGTACCCCAAAATTAAAATTTTTGTTACACTCAGATATTTTGAAGAAATGAGTAAAAAGTCTTGTTAAATCAGTCAAAAAGGTCAGAATTTGGGTGTGCATGTCTTGCATGAGGGGTTAAAACGCTAAATTTTCAAAATCTGACGATCTGGGTCTGCTAAGAGCAGCTTAATCTACAAAACCCATATCTCAGTTTTTTCATCCCTAAATTTTAGGAAAACTGCTATTTTTAGAAAATTTCTAAAATTAGTAACATTTTCTAGCTTTTTCTGGGTTTCTTTGGAAATGGATACTGGCAAAACTTTCTAAAAATAGAAAGTTTCTAAAAATAGAAAGTTGGTCGACAAGGTCCAAACTGATTTTGATTGGCTCAAAATACGTTCATATCAGGCTGGTGCAGTCAAAATCTCAAAATAATTAGTTTTTCCCTACTGGGTCTATTCTGCTTTTTCAGAAGCATATCTAGAGATCCGAGGTCATCAATGGAGGTCATTTGGTTTGCGGTGTCCGATTCAACATTAGAGCATTCAATGGAAGATGAATTCATAGCAAAATACATCCGCGAGAATCGAGAAAAAGAGGATAAAAATGGTGAAAATTTTCTAACACTGCCAAACATAGGTGCCCCCAGTCAAGAAGGGCGCCCATCTTTTTAGGGCATCAGATGACAAAATTAGGGTTTGTGCCTCTAGTCAAACTTTATTCCTTTCTCTGCCCGACTCGGTGACAAATTCAAGCGGCCGCAGTTATCGGCTTACTTCGATCATCGAGAATTGGCGTTGGAATGGAGGTATCAAATTGATGTCGAAGGAACATATAGAAAAGGAATATCAAGGGGTGACTAAGTGGATAAAGTGGGCACCCACTGGTGAAGAAAGGCCAGCTCTTTGAAGGGGCAAACTCAACAATTAGGGTTTGTCAAAATGCTTAGTCTCTTCAGTGTTCAATCAGCTTCGACATGCCTGCCTTCGTCAGATCATCCGACTGCCCAATCTCCAGCAGATTCAGATCGAAGACAAAGGTACAGAATGAAGATTTCAAACTTGAAGATGAAAATTAGTAAAATGGCCAAGTCTGGAGAAAGTGGGCGCCCCTGGTGAAGAAGAGGCAAGTTTGAGGTATCGGACAAATTCTTGAGGATAAATGTCACCAATATGATTTCTTCCGCGGTTGATCCAACGTTCCGATGAGAGATATAACCGCGCCTACTGAGAGGTCGATGGAGTAGGATACAAAGTGCGGTGAAGTCGGCGAGCTTAGAGCGAGAATCGAAGGCAAAAAAAAAAAAAAGTCTGCGTAAAGTGGGCGCCCCCAGTGAAGATGGGCGCCCAAACTTTTGAAAGGTTAAAATTCACTTTTTGGCAAAATCTCTTCTAGAAGCCCCCTCCTTATTCTTCGTCAGCTTCGCGATGAGCTCAACCGGCAGTTGATCCGATGCCCGAAGCTCCAGATTCAACGAGGTCATCTATAGAAGAGGAGGTAATGAAGAAGTTGAAGGTCATGAAAATGGCTAACTCTGGACAAAATGGGCGCCCCTAGAAGGAAAAGGCACCCATGAATTCGGAGGTCAAGATCAAGTTTTTTGCCAGAGGTGCCTCCAGAACATCTTTCTCAGAATCAGTTAGGCTCCGCCGTGAAACCTTCAGCTCACCTGTCAAATCAATCTACAAATGGGAAATCAGAGGCGAAGTAAGAGGTCAAAATGAAGAAAAGTTGAAAATGTCAAAAAATTGACGAACATTGGATAAAGTGGGCGCCCCTGGTGAAGAAGGGCGCCCAACTTCACATGCCTTGGAAAATTTTCAAGATTGCAAGAGAAGAAAGAGGCGTCCAAGTTCAATGAAGTTGAGATTTAGGGTTTTGGAAATAAAAGCAAAAGAAAGCAAAGCAAAAAAAAACAAAACCCTAAGTCTATTTAACATCTTTCTTTTATGTTATTTTCATTAGTTTTGCAAGTAGCCTTCAAGGGAGAAAGTTGGAGTAGCAAATTTGAAGATATTTTTCAAGATTCAAGAGCATAGCTTGCTGGTTTTTCATCAAAATTTTCAGACCAGCAACATAAACCCTTGCTTTTTCAAGCTTTTTCATCTAGAAGATCAAACTTTTCAAAGAGAAGGCCAAGGTTTTCAGTTTTCAATCATTTGGGTCTTTTCACTTCAATCTTCTGAAGGAAATTTTCAAGAACTTCATCAAGTTGCAGCAGTTGCTTTTATTTTGCATGTCAGTGAAATCCTCAGTGCATTCAATTTTCAACCATCTGAGTCCTCTCCAATCAGTCTTCTGAAGAAAACCCATATCACAGCTTTTTTTCAAGAAAATTTCAAATCCTAGGGTTGGCTGCTTTTTCGATCAGCCCTCAGTATTTTGCAAATCTAATCAACTGGGTTTGTTTCTAATCATATTTTGAACAAAACCCAGGTGCTAGCTTTTTTCGGGGAAAATTGAAGAAATTAGGGTTTGCTGCTTTTTCAGGTGAAATTCAAAATTTCCAAAAACGGATGATCTGGGTTGTCTTGTAACGGATTTCTAAACAAAACCCATATCTCATAAAATTTTTCAAAAAAGTTGTCCGTTGGAGCAAGAAAATCAGCATTCTAAAAATAGAAATTGCTCAAAACTTGTCAGAGCTAGGGCGAGTTTACAGCAGTTCTTCAAATTTTCCGAAATGGAGTACACTCCCAATGTTTTCAAGACTGAATCAGCTCTCTATCATGACTATATCAAAGCGGCTGAGACAGACTTGCATCACATCAAGCCGGTGTTCGATCTACATGCCTTGGAGAGCGCAGGCAACACCTCAATCAGGAACCTGGGACATTCTGGACTCCTCGCAGTAGCGTCAATTCCTATATCAGTTAAGAGTCTTGAGTTTGTAATCGCTTGCATCAAGCATTACAACCCGGCCACTAGGGAGATCCAGTCAGCAGATGGCAGATTGATTTGCAGTCTAAAACCTGATATGATTGAGAAGTGTTTTTCCATTCCCCCATGGCCTGAAAGCGTAAATCTCTCAAAGGGTGAATGCGAAAGGATATGGAATATTCACAAAGACAAATACAGTAAGAAGATTGCGCAGAGGTGGATGAAAGAAAAGCATAAGACTCTGCCAAAGAATGTCGGGCGAGGAGAGTTTAAGGATGAGATTGCCATCATTATCACCTTGCTCAACAGGGTCACTGGCTCAGAAGATGCCACCAAGTTTCAACCTTGGATGTTTTATGCCATACCCCACATCATGAAGAAGACCGAGTTCTACGACTGGTCTACCTTAATCAGTGACTGTCTACATCAGCAGATAACAAAATACTTCCAATTTCATGTATTCCACATGGTGTCATACCTAGTCTACCTAGTGGCCTATCAAGGTCAATTCAGAGGGTTGAACACCGAGGGATCATTGAGCGTACAACACATATATAACTACTATCCCCAGTTGGAGTTCACGAAGTCGTTGCATCACTACAAAAGGGTGAACGAGGCTTTTCTGATGTACACTGTGCGGGACCTGGACAATGAGTTACATGTTCGTATATCTTTAGTTGCCAGGGCAGCGATGGCGGAATGGGCGGATTGGTTTATACAGTTTCCCACTTTCACCTATCTCAGGGTCTATGGCTATTCAGGTGCCCCGCTAATGTTACCAAGGTACCCGTCGGACGAGGTCGTCTGCATGGAATTCTTGAGACAGGTCCACGATGTTCATACAGTCCTGAGAAATAGAAGGAGACCCTCTCTTCAATTTCCATTAGGGTTGGGTATATACACATGCAGGATGGCCGCAAATGCCAAGTCAATGGGAGATGAGCTATATAAACTCGGCCTCAAGTCCTACAGCGAGAGATAATCATTTGATCTGCATGGTATCTACGCTGGCCGACTTGAGAAGAATTATGATCATATAGCCGCACTTGAAGATTTTTGGGCGAATTGTACAGACGAGTTCGAGGTGCGGAGGCGTAATTACAGTAGGCTCTCTCTCCATCAGATGAAGGATTGTTTAAATGAAGACATAGAAGGGTTATCGGATGATGACGAGGATGTGCTTCTCCCGATGTATACTCAGAAGCGAATAGAAGATCAGCCCCTACCACAAGTTAATTGGGCTAATAAGGAATCCCTCTCAGTCGAAGACAGTTAGAGACAAGTCCTTGAGCATAGTAAGGTTTTCCTAGTCCTTAAAAGGAAGAACTCTATTCCAGTAGCAGAGCCGCCAAGGATAATTCCCTCTTCTTCCAAAGCACAGTCAAAAGGGAAGCGTAAAAGTCAGTCTCAAGAAGGCGTCAAAGGTAGTAGATCAAATAAAAATGTAAAAAGAAGGTTAGACTTCTCAGGCATAGTCATACAGGAGCAGCCTACAGCTGACTCAGAAGTCCCTCCTAACAAGCCCGTACCTCAGAAAGAAGCAGAAGAGCCGCCTTCAACACATGTTTCTGTACCTTTGACAGGTTCTTCACTGATTCACATTGATCTTGATATCGAAGATGATGAAGAAATTGCAGTCGCACCTCCTAGGGAAGTTAGTAAAGATACTACCGTGTCTTGGCTTGAGAACTCCTTAGGAAGGGTTAAAAGAAGGCCTTCATACCAGATGAGTGTTGATGATCTTGATAACATCTATTAGGAACCTCCTAAGAAGAAGGCAAAGAAGCAAGTTCACTTTGATAGGAATCCTGATAATGAGATAATCATGGAGACTGCATTGCCCCCAAAAGACAAGAATAGGGATGAGATGAATATGGATGATTTCGTCATGGTCAAGGCCAATCTTGGTAGAAATACCAGACATGTTGATTTGAGTCTTTTCAGAGTGGCATCCGAAAACCTTCAAGAAAGAGTACTCAAAGATGGAGAGGACAAGGCAACCCTCAAGGCTAAAAATCAGCAGCTCAGGCTTTTCATTTCTAACCTTGTCCATGGTTCTTCATAGGCAACCCAGTTGCTGCCCCAGATTTTAGAGACACCAGCTGATCATCAGCAGTTAAGACAACTGGTCATATGTGGGAAAGAAACTCAAGAGTGGATTGAGAGTTTCATTATCAGAGGAAGGGAGATCTTGACACGGATGTTATAGTTGAGAGAGAACGCTCATGAACTTCGTCAAGGCATCCAAGGATTTGAGCAAACACTGGCAGAGGTAAAACCTAGGCATGAGATCATCATTGCTGATTTAGACACAGCCTACGGTGCAGCAGTTTCAAAAGAACATAAGAGACAAATCCTTGCTTGGAGGGAGCGTCATGTTTTCAAGGTTAAAACCTATGAGAGAATATCCGAAGAATTCATTGCCTATAGACAAAGGGTGATTGAAGCTCTTCTCTTCATCAGTGAGTTTGTCACAGAGATACCTTCACAGTATAGTCTTGAGGATGGTTCCTATGTCGGGCTTGATGAAGTGCAAACTCAATTCCAGAATGTTGTTCGCAGCTGTAATCCAGTTGGCGGGAGGATAGGTCACATTTCAGTAATGTCAGCAAAGTTCGAGAAAGCGGCCAATGAGGTTGAATATTTCCTTAGATCAGTCGCAGATGCTGAAGATATTCTTGAAAAGCGGTGCTTTGCTGTTAATGGCATAGATGCACTGAACCGGGACACCATTTCAAACTTCTTAGTGGATGTGATCGAGCTTTAAAGCAACTTTCTTCTAGAAGCTTTCTTTGCTGCTTTCTTTCTATTCTTGGAATGATCCTTATCCATTCTTTGAGAAGAGAAAGGAGATAAGATGTAATAGTTGGCTTTCCTGCTTTTTTCTGCTTTCTAGGGTTTTAGATGTTATCTTCTTTCTAAATTTAGTAATAAAGCTTGCTTGCTGAGCAAGCCCTAGATTGTGAAAGCAAGGAGATTTTAGGGTTCCCTACTCCTCTGCTTCTCTATAAATAAGAGCCTTTGCTCATTAGTTTTTCTTAATGGTGCTAGTGAGAACAAAACGCTGAGCCTATTGTGCCTTCTATTTGTTACTCAAGTATTGTTCAATTGTGTTGTGATAGCAAATTGTTGAGCCTCTTTAGCCAACAAGGAGTTAGTGTGATTGCTGTTTTCTTTTGTGTGAAGAGAAAGATTGCAAGCCTTTTTAGCTGCAATTTCTTGTTCCGGGCATGTTAGAAGTGAGCTTTGTTCCAGAGATTTGAGTAATAAAATCATGAGCCTCTTTTGCCTTGATCTAAAATCTCAGATTTCCGTTATCTATGTTCTACTTTTATGATCTTTGATTTCAACTTACAGTGAAGTGTGTAGGTGTTTGTTGAGAGAGAGATTATTGAAGTATTTTTGTCAGAAAATCTACCTTGTTAATTTCTAGTTTCTCTTGCTCTGCTATTACTTGAGAAGCCAGAAACGTCTTTAGTTTAAGTTAGCCGTAGTTGAAGTTTTAATACAGAAAATCTCAGCTGCGGCATTTGTGTTTAAAAAACCTTGTGCTCTAAGCTGATAAAAAAGATAGGCAACTTAGTTTAGTTTACTTTCTTTCAAACACCATCAGCAAGAGGGAGCTTCCCCTCCTAATTTGAAGAGCAATTTATCTGTGCATAGCTGTCCATTTCAAATACGCATTCGAGTGCGAATTTAACGCCAACCACTTGCCTAGCTTCTAGGGGGAGATGGCAAATGCGTTCATTGCTTGATGATGATCTTCCTTTCTGTTGTCATTGTTGAAGAACATCTGCTGGGTCACTGCCGAAGAAGGACGTCATTCCTAAGAAGAATTCATCCACTTTCAATACATCCTGCTGTCATTCTTTAGCTTGAAAGTGCTTGAGGGTGATTTCTAACGCTTGGGCCTTCATTATTTCCCCATCTGATCTTGGAGGATTGTTGGAAGTACCAAGGTTCTGAGAGGGGGGGGGGTGAATCAGAACCTTATTAACTTATTTCAAAATTGATTACAATTCTTGCAATTAACAATCCATAACTTAATATATTCAAACTATGCTGGAAAAATGTAAACATTCACCATGAACATAAAGTAATGATAACTCACAAACTGAAGAGACACCAAATTTGTGCCGAGTGGAAAACCCTCCAAAACCTCACGGTTTCGTCATAGGGAGAAAAACCACTCCATAAACCTGTATCCTTTATTGATTTCCAACTCTTTACAATCAGCAGCAACTACTGCTCAGAGAGTTTAATCCTTTTTAATTCTATAAATACATCTCATATACATATACAAATGTATATATGTCATTTATATATGTACACAAGTTTGTGATAAAACTTTCAAACTTCTCATCCTCAGATGAATACAAATATCTTTTTCACACACTTTTGAAGATTACAATAGATCTATATATATAGATATGAAATTCAGCTTTGATAAGTTACACGAATCTAACTGAACCAGTTAGGGTTGTTCAAAACTTCTTTTAAACAGTTGTTTGAGAAACTAACTTCAAAAAACAGTTTCAGTTACGGAATTGTTTCTGTCTCAAAAAAAACTGATAATCATTATAAGCTTCCAAACTGAGCTAGCATATTTCGAGTTTGAGATCCTCAAGAATAGTTTTGCAAAATGCCATTTTGCAACCAAATATTATACAACTGAAACTGCCTGTCAACTTTTCTTTTGTTTTGTACAGAAATAGTGCATATAGTATTCTGGGTTTAATACCCACAAAAATTTATTCAGTCTTCAAGAGAAATGCTATAGTGACTGTTTATGCATATTAAAAAAATGCCTCTTCAAACATTTTCAAACAAGTTTCACTTGTGCTCTGTCGTAGGATAGAACTAATCAAATTTCTTTTTATTTTGCAATGTCAAACAGACATACCTGCACTTTCAAAGAATACCTGTGATGCCCTTTTGGTTTTGAGATTCTGCCCAGTTTCTCATGCTGAATGCAATGACCAAGATTTGTGTTATGAACAATCTTTGTATGCAGAGAAGGACTCCAAGGCAGCGATCAAACCCATCAAACAATCAACAAAAGAGAGGTCAGATGCCATTAAAACTAGTAGCAATAGAATCCTCATGCACTGTATATCAACATACTAAAAACCCAAAAAAAAAAACAAACAGCCACCTTGCTGAAACTGACGAAGTATTCTATGCACCAGGAGATAATAAAAATAGTTTTAGAACAATGAACTTGCTTTGGATTACAAACTGCCCACAACCTTAAGCCTTTTTCATTCATTTTGAAGTCCGCCATACAAAATGGACAGATGGCGAAATGCAGTCCTGTCTTTAATTTATGATGCCGCCAAACAGCCTTTAATTAAACTGTGCCGTATTCACAAGTTTCAAAGCATACGCAGGTTGATTTTATCTTTGTTTTGCCACGTAGTTTTTGATTTTGCCACGTAGTTTGCCAATGCATTTTGCCAACACAAGAGATGGTCCAGATTCTCCAGTCTTGGACTCGATCATTTCTTCTTTGCCACCTGCCTCCTTGAATTGGGTGTACATTAGATTTTTGAGGAGAAATTCTAACACTTAGCTATTTCTTCCAACATCTGCCCTTCGTGGCTGAGACATCACGGGGGAGCTTGAAACATGTAACTTTATCCCCTTTCTGAGGTTGTAATGTTGTCCCGGAGTGCTTTTTTTATCACCTCAAGTCATCGTGCTTTGGCCTCGGTGTTCATCCTGCAAAACAAAAAAAAGAGGAGCATCAGAACACTTCATGATATAAAATCTCTTCACTTACCTGATTTTCATACTCTAACTTCCAAGGTCTGGTTGATCTCCGAATCTGATAGTGTTAATCATTTTTCTCTAGCAAACCTTGCTTTCTTCATAATTTTCATCACGGGCGCATTTAGCATCTGTGAGCTAGGGCGCATATCATCCTGATATTTGAGTTTCACTTCATCTCCAAATTCTTCATGCCTTAGACAAATTTTACATCCTCTGCCTAAAAAATTTCATCCAAATCTCAGGTAAGGCGTGGAGAGTTTCAAAATCATCTATCCGTTGAAAATATCCAATACCCAAAAGAAAATTCCCCTCAAAAAATGTGAAATTCATGTGTATAAGGCGAAGGGGTACATTTAATTTTTCTTTACCCTTGAAAAATATTTATTTCTAAGGTTTATTTATCTCTCCAACCTTGGGCGCATTTACCTAAGCCAACTTTCATTCCCAATGCCTTAGACAATTTTTTTTTTCAACTTCTTTATCTTGAGCGCATTTGGCAAGGTCAACCCTTACACTTTCAATTTTCAACACTTATAAAAGTTTCCACTGCTTCAGGTTGCTAAGGCGCATTTAAGGACCTCTACTTCCATTTTTTGAAACTTAGAATATTTTCTATCTCCACCTCTTGATTTAGGCGCATCTCCACCCTTACACTTTCAATTTTCAACACTTGAAAAGTTTCCACTGCTTCAGGTTGCTAAGGCACATTTAAGGACCTCTACTTCCATTTTTTGAAACTTAGAATATTTTCTATCTCCACTCTTGATTTAGGCGCATCTGCACCCTTACACTTTCAATTTTCAACACTTAGGCGTTTTCTTACCTCCCTCTCCTCTCAAGCTTGGGCGCATTTGAGGGTATCTACCTTCAATTCCAATGCCTTAGAAAGATTTCGAGTCACCTTTCCTTTAGGCACATTTGGACCCTTCAACTTTCATTTTTCATGCTTAGAAAACTTCTCTACCTCTTCTCCAAGTCAAGGCGCATTCAGGGACCTCTACTTTCAGTTTTCAATACTTAGAATTTTTTTATCAACTCTCCTTTACCTTGGGCACTTTTGAGGTGGTCTGCTTCCAATTTCATATGTCTTAGAAAATTTCACTCACTCCATGTCAGGGTAGGTGCATTTACCCCTTTAAGCTTCTAGTTTCATTGCCTTAGAAGAATTTTCAAGTTCCACTCAAGCTTGGGCGCATTTACCATGGCCTACCTCAAGTTTCCATGACTTACAAAAATTTCAACACTCAATTCTTGACCTAGGCGCACTTGGAGGTGTCAACTTCCAATTTGAAGCACTTAGCAAAATTTTCACCTCCCTCTCCATTCTTAGGCGCATTTGGAGGTAGGAGCTTCAAGTTTTGAGGACTTCGTCAATTTTCAAGCCTCCTCCCTCAAGTTTGGGCGCATTTAGCCCCTTGTACATTCATTTTGTGACACTTAGAAATTTTTAAGCCTCCTCTTCTTCTCAAGGCACACTTGGGGTAGAGAGCTCCAAGTTTCAAGCACTTAGAAGATTTTTCACATGCCTTCTCCTCTGTGGGCGCACTTAGGTAGGGGAGCTTTCAATTTCAAGGACTTAGACCTTTTCATGGCTCTCCTCTCAAGCTAAGGCGCATTTCACTAGCTGAGCTTCAAGTTTCAATGCCTTAGCAAAATTTTCATCCATCTGCTTGCTCCTTGAGGTGCAGCTAGGAGGTTGAGCTTCCATTTTCGTCAGACTTAGGTGAATTTTCTTGCTTTCTGTCTGACTTAGGGCAGACTATTCATGATGCCCTTAGCTTGTCCTAATCTGCTATTTTTAGAAAGTTTCGCATTCTTTGTATTTCAAGTTGATTTGAGCTTCGAAAGGCTTGATTTTCATTTTTCCCTGTTCCTCGTGACGTGACTGAGCTGTTGGCACCTGATGCTTGCATGCACCTGCTACTTTTAGTAACTTGCTAAAAATAGTAAGTGCTCATAATGAGTTCAAAATTTGCATGTAGATTGCCTGAAGGATGTTGATCATGACTGGACGAAGCTTCTATGTGACCCTCGCGTCTTGCCCTACTTTTTAGGAAACCCTAATTCCTCTGCATGGACCAGCTAAAAAAAAGTAAGTGCTTGATTTTCGAACCTCTGTAGGTCCGTTTGATTTGAAATTCGCTCCATGGGGTCCTCGTCACTTGCTTGACTTGCTCACACTGGTGCCTCACGCTGACTTGCTATTTATAGCCCTGTTTCAGAAGTGACTTACTATAAATAGTAAGTGCTCAGTTTGCCTTCAAATTTTACCAGTGGATTCCTTGAGAGATGCTGATTGTAATGGGATACTTCAATTTTTGGAGATTCTGGTGTTTTATCCCTCATTTTGGGTCCCAAAGCTAGAAACCCTAATTTGACTTGCATGTTGCTCAAATGATCTCCGTTTGACCTCGTTTCCGTTGCATGTTGTTGTGTTCGTGATTCAGAAGTGTTGGGCAGTTGCCAGAGTGATCTTGCTAAAAATAGTAAGTGCTTCGTTGCGTAGCTCTCGAAAAACCCATAAAAAATATCTTGACATGCACTGAAAAATCTTGCATGCAAACCCTAAAATTTGCTCTCGAAAACAATTCTGCAAAAAGGTCCTGATCTTGGTGTGCATGTTACATCACTGCGAAGCTCCTGAAAACCCCACAAAGAATATCCAGACATGCGTTGAAGACTCCAACATGCAAACCCTAAAAATAGCCTCCAAAGTTAAGACTGCTGAAAGTTATCATCTCATCTTGCATGCTATATCATTGCGTAGGTCTCGGAAAACCCAGAAATATTCTCCAGACATGTATTGAAAAACTTTGCGTGCAAACCCTAAAAATAGCCTCTGAAGCTTGAGTTGTCGAAAATCAATATCTCGGCTTGCATGTTTATCATCGCAAAGGTGTTGAAAAACCCAGAAAGATTCTCCAATCATGCATTGAAAACTCCAACATGCAAACCAGATCAAAATGAAGGTATATCATGAAGGTTCAGATCAAACTGAAGGTATATCGTGAAGGTTCGAGTTTGAAGATTGAAAATCAAGCAAAAATGACATAGTCTGGAGGAGTTGGGCGCCCCAGGAGGAGATGGGCGCCCATGATTTTGAAGGCCTAAATGGATAAATTTGTAGTCGACACCTCCAAAATCACTTCTTCAGATTTGATCAATCTTTCCAACGAAACTATGAGCACGTCAATTAGAGTTGGTAGCCATTAGATATCGAAAGTGGAACGGAGGGAAAAAAAACATTAGTGGAATATCAAAAGTCAAAAGAAAAGGTTAAAAACACAAAAAATAAACGAACTCTGGAGGAGTTGGGCGCCCCAGCTAGCCAGGGGCGCCCAAGGATTTGAGGCCTTGAAATCGGTTTTTAGGAGATCACTCTCAGAAGACCCCCTTTAGAATTCAACAAGCTATCCATCGAATCTAACAGTCAGTTGATCGGGTCAATCTAGCTCACAGAATTGCGAAATCTTCTGAAGGTGAGGAAAACACAAAAAATGAAGAATATCAAGACTGGAAGCCATGGGCACCCTAGGTAGCCAGGGGCGCTCAAGCTTTTGGAGGTCAAGATGAAGTTTTTACCCAAAGTTGCCTCTAGGATAATCTTCTCAGAATTAGTCAGGCTTCGCTACGGATCACTCCGTCAATTCATAGATCCTCTAAGCATCTAGAAATCGAAGATCAAACAGAGGTCAAAATCAAGGGAAAAGTTGAAAATGGTAAAAATTTGGCTAAGTCTGCCAAGCAAAAGCGCCCCAGTCCAAGAGAGGCACCCAAGAAATCCATGCCTTAGTCAAATTTTCAAGTTTTATCCTCCAACATTCCAAACAGTGTCTACATTCGATGAACCTGCCCAAGATAAACTCCGAAGGATTTAAAGCAAAAAAAGAAAGCAAATTCTCTCAAACCTCATCTTATTTAAAGAGAGCTTTTGTCTTTCATTATTCATTATTGCAAGTTGGCGTCTAGAGCAAGAAGATTTTCTCTTTTCTTTCAACGAAGATTTGAAGACCCAAACAACATGTTTTTTCGATGTTCTTTGTGGTTTCGAGATCAGTGAGCAAGCATGAACGCTTTTTCAGGCTCCAAACCTCTAGGGTGTTGCTTTTTCAAAATAGCCACTCAACTTTTTCCGTTTCTGATCACATGGGTCTCTCCACTTTTTCATCCTCTTCAACATTGAGAAACTTTTCCCTCTTCTAGAAACTGCTTTTTGGCTGCTTTTTCAGGATGGATTTAGCTTTTTCAGTTTCTGAGCATCTGGGTTTCTCCGGAATGTGATTTTCTACAAAACTCAGGTCTCAGCTTTTTTCGGAGAAATTGCTTTTTCAAGGCAAGATCAACATTCTCCATTCAAAATCAAGAAACAAATCAGTTTTTTTTGGCAGATGATATCGAGATTTAAAGCAGCCATCATCTAGAAGCTTTCTTTCTGTTTTCTTTCTATTCTCGTCTCAATTCTTATCTACTCTTTGAAGAAGAGAAAGAAAACAAAATTGTAATAGTTGGCATTTCCTGTTTTCAGGCTTTCTTAGGTGTTAGATGTTTATCTTGGTTGCATTTAGAAATAAAGCGCTTGCATGTTGGCAAGCTGAGTTGTAAAAGCAAGGGGATTGTAGGGTTCCCTACCTCTTGCTTGTCTATAAATAAGAGCATTTGCTCATTGGTTTTTTTCTTAATGGTTATTGTGATAGCAAATTGCATGCCTGTAATGCTGCAAGTTGTTATTCAATGTCAATTCACTTTGTGTAAGGGCAAATTGCATGCCTCTTTATCTGAAGCAATGTTGAAGGTGACTGTTCTACATAACTTAAAATTTCTTCCATCCTACTCAAAATACACAATAAAACATATCTGGATTGTGATGGTTTATCAAGTTTTTCACCCTGTTTATAAAGCATTCTGGCGAACCATTTTCCATCACTTGAATCCATTATTTCCCTACTGCTAGAACTCATTTCAAAACTGGACTGGAATCAATGAAACTGAATGTGAAAGAGTGCTGATCACTTGAATGAACAATGTTTATTCACTGTACAATCCTTTGCCCCCTTAGGCTGTTGTCAAACAATCTTCACTTATTCTGATTACAAATTCTGAACATTCATTTGACAGTGGTTATATTGCGAGTTCAGAAATATATACTCGGATCTATTCTAGAACTTTATAATGATATGAAAAGATTATCACCCAGATAATGCCTCAAGACTGATTTTTGAAGACCTTGTTGAATTACAAGTGCAAGTCAATACATAACAGGCTGATCAATAGTTTGTATTTAGACCCTTCCATATATTGAACTTGAAAGAAAATAGCCTCCAGTTAATAGCAGACTTTGACTATGCCAATTCAATGCTGATGGAAAGTTTATATTCCAAAATGTATTATAATAATACCAAATATTCCTCAGAAATTCCTACAGCAGGTGACAGAATATATTGACAATATTTGCAGACAAATTATATAGACTTGGAACTCAACTAGATACAATTCTCTGAGTTCATGCGCAAGAGTTCAACTGTTTCAGATTACAAAAAAAAACACCCTTCCAACATCCACGTCACTTCCTTGTGACTTGGTTCGGTGCTTAGAAGAAAGAATTTTGACGCAACTTGTCTTATTTGAACCTTTGTCCACTCTGCAGTAGTCGTCCCTTATGAAATATGACTTTATCAACCAGGAATATCTTTGGATATATGACTTGCGCCTCCAAAATTCTTTTTGATCTCCACTAAATGTCTTATCGGGTTAGCAATCAAGCAGAGAGCTCCCGATAATAGCCTTTATGAAGCAGCAGTCTCAATAATAAGACAATTTGAATTCGTCCGTCCAATTTATTATTAATGAAAAGCGATTTCCATATTGCCCGACACCCTCCAGATGTAAATTAATTAATACTGATGCAATTTGCACTTCCCTTGGCGCGCAGAATTCACACGAGTATGATTAAATGAGCCTTATGGAGACGGCTTGAAGAATTGATGGGCCTTGAAGCAGGGGACTCACTCCAGCGCAAAGACCAATTCGACTCCTTCACTAGACAGGTCACCCGTGTATAACACCTGAAGAATATCAACGGGAATGGCGCTAGCAACATCAAATAAGAGATGTCCTCTATGGAGATAGCGATATCTCAAAATTTCCTGTGATCAAATATCACAAGAAAGCAGCTCCCTAAAAAGATCTATTCTTTTATTGAAGCGATATTTCCTTTGACTTCTACTGCCGTCTATTGCTCTATGGTATGCGATTTCAGATGAGAAGCTGGTCCCGACAGGTCTCCTCTTAAGACGATATTCATTTATTAAATCACGTCCTTGTTATATTGACCCACATAAATCACCTATTGTCTTATTCGAAGATGTGGCCAAGCAATGGTGTTTATGATATCATTCAAGAAGGATCCGACACTTTTCTTTAGATTTTGTCTCTCTTTTTCTTTTGTCTTCAAAGCTCCACGTCTTTGTATGGGGCGGCCAAGGAATAAAGCTATGTTTTAATTCCCACAGGTTGCGATTAAATATTTTGAACCCCTTTTTCTACCACGTCATTTGTTCAAAATTTGTCTCTTTCTTGTTAAGCGATGACGTCCCAATTTTTTAACCTTCAAAAACTTCGATCCCAGTATATAGAGGCTGCGGTTTGATTAAAAAAAAAATTATCGACTTCTTCAAAAGTTCCGTCTGCTCTTAAACAAAATGCGATTCCTTTAGATTTACTTAATTTTGTCTTTACTGAGATTCGTCTTTACTCAGGCTTTTCCTGTTGGATTTCAAAGGCATCACAAATTGAAGACCTCGTTTTGTCTTTATTCACACACAAGCATACAAGAGCTTCACGCCAACACAAGCTCACCGACAGGCAACTCCTGGCAGAAGGTGCAAAGATCAAAGATTTAATATTATCGGCTCAAACCCCTTGTAAATAAAACTTTAACTACATTTGGACTTGGCACTTGATGAATTTAAATGCTCTGTGATTTTTACTTTTAAGCTAGAGTCACATCTTAGAGCAAACCCTCCCAGCAAATATTTTAAATGGATTTCTGAAAGTATTCTTTAATAAACTCTGATATCAAACCCTAAATTCTGAAGGTGAAAATATTTTTTCTCAACACAGGATGGCAGGAAAACCGCTCTGATACCACTGTAAGAGACCTGTCTGTCTCTAACCTCTAAAACCTGATGCTGAGTGACTAGGGTTTATAATTTTATGTATTTACTCCGCTATTACCAAGCCAGAAATATGCATGGAGGAAATTGTTGACGTGGTTTTTGTGACCGCACCAAACAGCAGAACAAAGTTGCCAACGGCTACCTTAGCCTCTCTTGAACAAAGTATTCAACATGCTAAGATTGCAAGTAAGATCATGCTTTCAACTCCAAGGTTCCTTTAATGCGAATAGACTCAATTGGCTCGATGTGATTTTGCTGTGTTCTTACGAGGGGACTTACACAATTGTTCAAAATACTTGCAGTAAACAACGGGTATATGCTGTGAAAGGGATTTTGTGCGAATGATTTGGCTTTGAAGTGCGAGTTTCCTAAGGCTAACCAAAAGTATGCGGAATTGAATGGCTGCAGAGATTTCGAAAATCTAAATTCTAACCTGAATGCAAGGGATGTTATGCTCAATTTTAATGAACTTCAAACAAACGTTGTCTAGCCTCCTATTGGACAGCCTCGACAAAGTTAGTGCAATCTTCAAAGGATAAAAGGATGTTCAAATCACGATTCGATAATGCAAGTACCATCACAACGATGCATAGCTACACATGAATCTTGATCGAAGTTAAGTATAAAGTATTCCAGTTGACCACGCAGGACAAGCTTACCATCAGTAAGATCGTTAGTGGTATGGATCAAAGAAGCTCACTTACATCAAACATAAGCATCCATATCTAACTATTAGCATGAAATTAAGTCCTAGTTGAAGTCAAAGGAAGAAGAAACCTCACAACTACTCACAACAAAGTTTGAATTCACCATCAATGAAATGCTTTATTATGATTAGCCTTTGTGACAATCTCTTACAAAAATTCTCAAAGGGAGAATTCCCCTTCTTCTTCAAACAATGCAATGAAAACTACTCTAACTCAAAAATATCTACTCTCTATTCTGCTCCAAAATCCACTAATGCTGACTACTTCTGATTCTAACTATTATATTACAAATGAGGGGGACTCCCCCTTATATAGCTGGCCAAGTCCAATGGACGGTCCAGATTGAATTACAATGGAGGGCTCAGATCGAGCCACCTCAGCCCTAGACAAGTTTTGCCCTAAAAACCGCCAGAAGGTGGAGGAGTGGTGTCATAAATGATCCCAAAAATAGCAGATTCCTCCTTGACCACTATGAGCAATTAATGCCCACTACCCTTCTAGAAGATTCTCGTCCATGACTCGGATTCCCTTGCTCTTCTCTCTGACCGCGTATGCTACGAATCGGGCCAGCACCTCATCGACCTCTCCTCAGAAATTGCTGGAGTAAGATTAAGCTGATATTCCAGGATAGCCACCATCTGCTCATGTTTTTCACAAGACTTTCCCCAAGCCTCAATAGAATCCTGTGTACTCTGAATAATTGTTGAAAACGTAGAGATGTTTTCAAAGTCAAGCTGGGAAAACGTCCTCATCTCAGAAAAGAAAGGCTGCAATCTTGCCTTTAATCCTTCCACCTCTACCTCCTCATGAGTTAGCCTCCTTGCGAACAACGCATCCAACGTGTTGAGGATACCTTCGTGAATATTCCTCATTGCTTTCTTGATCCTGGAGGACTCCATAGCTGCCGTGTCAAAGAAGCTCTTTCCAGTGAATGCCGCTGAATGCCACCCACGAAAATCATACCTGTCGCCTGCCTGGATCACTCCCTCATTCACCAAAGTTTGCGTGGGCACACGCATCAAAACAGCAAGGCAAGGAATAGTTTTATCTTGAAAAACATGGGTGTCTCCCCAAGCTTGCTCGACATTATCTAGGCGTGAAAGGATACCAGATGCATTATGAAACGATGAGACAAGATCGGCCATGAACTTTTCTGCTTCAGCACGGACACCGCTTATCCACTTGTCTCCCTCTCGTACAGCTCTCTTCACCTCCTCAATCCCACTGATTGGCTCTCGTGGTAGCTCAGGCGGAGGCTCTACCATTGGATTCTCTTGAGCAACTGGATGTGCTAGATGTTGCACATATTGGGCCAATGCCTTGTGCTCCTTTTTCAACCTTTTATACTTCCCTTCCTTTTTTACCAACCTGTCCTTCAATGCTTGGAATGAACTTTCAGCTTCCTCAACCACTTGCATGCTGGAAGGACGCCCCAATTCAATTGTGGTGACCGTGTAATTTTCTGGCATTGCGTCACTTAAATCATGATCTTCCCTTGGAACAGCAACATGGAGGCTGCGTGAACCAGCCTCATTAGTTTCCACCCTCGTATACTTCCTCGCTCTCTTCCTCTTAGGCGACTTACTTGTTCTGTTTAGAAGCTCTTCCATTTCAATTGCTAGGTCAGCATCATCATCCTGATCCCTCCTGATTGCCTGTGAAAGCCAATTGCGCTGAATGTCGTAAATAATAAGAGGCTGCTCTTCAGTTGCCTCCACTTCCCGAACCTCCTCCTGAGCAATATTCTGTTGAGGCTCAATTATCTCAATGTTTTGATCACTCTCCTCGTGAGCTCCAACATCTTCATCTTCGAAGGCATAATCAAAGTGGGTGTCTGTCTCCGTTTCCTCCCCTTCATCAGGCTAATTGGCACCTTCAGGGACGTTAGCACTTTGAGTATCCAACTCTCTCGGCATTGGTTGGTTAACCTCTCCAACCTCTGGTTCTTCATTCCTTTGAGCCCTCTGATTTGCAAACAGTGAGACTTCGCACACACTGGAGGAATGGGTCACCAACTGGGTAGAGGACGTGTCCTCCGATCCTTGAGGTTCCGGTTGAACAGGTTCTTCCTGCTGTGGTTGTGGCTCTGGAGGCTGAGCAATTTGCTTCTTTCTCTTCGCCAACACTGGTGGCCTTTTATCACCCATGAGGTCGTATGTGAGGGCAACTGACCTTCTCCTCAATCTGTGAACGCGCTCCTCTACCCAAGCCCTTGTAAAATTCAAAACAGGAATAGACAAAGTGTCCAGATCCGTGATCTCCGGCTCAGCCCAATCTACTGGTGGAATCGGTGTGTTCTTTATAGATTCATAATCTGGATGAACAAGCCTGGTATCCTCTTCGACTTGATCCGGCACTTGGACGACTTCACATTCTCTGATCAACTTGAGAGGCAACCTCGAAAACATTCTTTTCCTAATCTCAGCCTCATCTCCGGCATTCGCCCAAAAATCCTCCAAGTGAGCATTGTGTCTGTACTTCACACCTTGCACTGTTCCAATCTTTCCGTCGAGGATCGAAATCCTGCCGGCTGGTATGAAGAGTCAACTTATAGAACTTCAATTCATCTTCAGCCTCCTTGGCTGCCTGCAAAGTAGGGCATTCTTCAAGTGAGTTTCCCAACACAATGGGAAAGTGCAAGCCTCCCTTCTTCTTTCTCCTTATGATTTTGTCATAGGCCACCAATTGCCTAGACAGCTCAAGCAGTATCATCCTGTTGGTTGGGTACCTCGGTAGTTTGTAGACGTATGAGTCGTACCCTGACAGCCTCAAATAAGTAAATTTCGGGAATTGGACGAACCAAAACCCATACTCTTCTATCAACATCTGTGCCTCTTCAGATATCCTCTGTTGTAACCTCCGCTGAAGGGTCCTTGTGATATACATGGTGAAAGCATCATTTACTCTCTTGAAGTCAGCTGTGTGCGTGAGATGCAATTGTCTACAAGATTCGTGAATCTTGAACTGATTATAACCACAGCCAATTGGTTCCTGGTATGCCAATCCCCTGTATTTTGTCATTCGAGCAAGCATGTAAATAACATACGAGCTCATGTAGAATGTTCTTGTTCTCCTCAAATTCTGAAACTGCTCATTGATATTATCGCTGATCATCTGAGCCCAATTTACTTGCACCTTCCCTTCGAGCACCACACTAATGTAAAAGAACATCCATGGCTCGAACACAAATGACTGCGGGCTGCCGTTAACCCTGCTGAGCAACATGATTATATCGCAGTACTCCTGTTTTAGCTCTTCTGAAATTATCTGTTTTGGCAGCCTGGCAGCAGGAGGCTTCGGCTTTCGCATCCAAGTGGTGTTGATCCTCTTCATGCACTTCTCGAAAGATGTGGCATACATCTTGTCAGCCTTTTCCTTGGATTTATATAACATATTATCTGTAGCCAGTATTCCAAACGCCTCGCCAATTGCGTCAGGTGCAAAGTTGGCCAATATCATACCATCCGGAGAAATGATAGTCCGATCATCCGAGTTGTAAAAGTTAGCGCACTCCAAGATTAGCTCTGGACAACGAACCGCTGGCTGGAACCCGGCCGCTGCATATAACCCGCTCTTGACAATGTTGCACGATGCCTCTGTCAGAAGATTGCCACCTTGCCCGTACATTCTGCGCATGAAAGCCTCGAGGTTGAAAGGCCCAAGGTTGGTGTCCGTCAAGTTTCCAAACTTCGACACAATCTTTGACTCAGGAATGAAGGATTTCTTCAAACTCTTGATGATCGCCTGCCTGGAGGCGTTTTCTTTGACAGCTTCGTTATTACCAGCCTTAGCTCCAGCTTTGCTTGTTCCAGCAACATCGGCTTTTCGTCCTTCGGCCATCTGCAAAACATGAGGCAAACATTACACTTCAAACTTTTAAAATAAAAAATCACGTGAGACGGCTAGCGGATGGAGTTGGCTGCAAAAATAAATGTAAGTTAATAGCTTCAGCAGTAAACTCCAACTTCAAACTTCGATAGATTTAAATTTTGAGAATGTAAAACTCCGAACTCCAACAAGTTGCAGCCAAAGGAATTTTCAGCCCTTTGTAAGAAATTAATTCTAGCAATCCAACTCCGGAAAATGCTTCAAGTTTCAGCAACTTTTAAATTAACAACTTCGAAAGTTATAAATCAGCAACTTCGAAGAATTTAAATCAATAGGTTCGAAAGTTTCAAATTAGCAAAATTCAAATCAACAAGTCTTAATAGTTTCGAATCAGCTTTTCGAAAATTATAAATCAGCAACTTTGAAAAGTTTCAGCAATCTCAAATCAGCACTTCGAAAGTTATAAATCAGCAACTTCGAAGGCTTCAACAATTTTAAATCTGATTTGATTCTAAACATTTAGCAACTTCAGAAAATTTCAAGCTCAAGCAATTTCGAGTTCAAACAATTTCGACTTCCAGCATGATTAAATGATTTCAGCTTTTTAACTTTCAACTTCGAAAAACATTTCAACTTTCAGCAAAATATTAAGTCTTAGCAACCTCGAATACTTACCTTCAGCAACTTGGAGAATTAAAAATGCTTAACCTCGGCAGCTTACACTTCAAACTTTATTTCGAATTGCAGCAACCTCGCAACTCAGCAACTCAGAAAATAAACTCTCAGCAACTTCGCAACTTTGAATCTCAACAACTTCGCAGAACTTCGAGAAATTCAAGCCTCTTGAAAAATTGAATTTAACACTTCACACTTTCAGCAACTCTCAATCTTGAAAATATTAAATCTCAGCTCAACTCACTAGCATAAATCTCAGCTTCGAATTTTGTGAGATGAGAATGAAAATCCTCGAAGTTTTATAGCCAAAAGCTGGTGCTAATTTTAGCAGATGCCATAAATTCTCTCAATCATGACTTACGCATTTGCTAAATTTGAAGGAGAATATTCCAGTCGTCATAGCAATTTGCTATTTAGGGAGATTCTTTCCTCGATTCAAATTTAAAACTTCCCTCCCGACTGCCAGTTATCTCCAATAATTTCGAAAAAATCATTTTGTTCTGATTTGTAATAATCCTCATGGCATATTTAATTTATTAAAATTTAATTTAAATGCCATTTTAATTTATTTCACTAGCGCACTTTAAAAATTCGATGCCAACACTTTAAAAAGGCTAGGCGTAATTTATTTTCCATCCATAATTAACTCTGAAATAAATTCCCCATGATTAAAATCGTCCGAACTTTTAAAATTTCATGTGTCTAAATTTAAAGGGGAATTTAATTTAACACTTAGGAAAATAATTAAATCAATGAAATTAACTAATTTCTCCGCCTTAGGCAAATTTAACATTTAATCGCCTAGAGAAATTTTTACTTATCTCTTCCACTGCCTTTATTTTGATTTTTCACATTTGAGGGGAGAAACTTCAATTTTCGAACATTTTAATATTTATCACCCCTGCACATAACATGTTAAACCTTCATCTCCCACGCCTCTTTAATTTATTCTTAATCTTCACGTCTTGCTTTGGAAAAAATTTAAATGCCTTCGATTTTTTGGTAGACAATCTTCAATCTAGGCGTAAATCAAAAAGGGGGGACATTTAATTTTTCAACGTTTTAAGATTTATTCTTCCCCTCTCTAACCAAGGTGCAAATTACGCCTTTGATTTTCTTTTTTTTCTTGACTTATGCGTTTTTAGAGTGTTTTCCATGTTGGGCGCATATTCTACCATAGGCTTTTACTTTTAACACCTTAGTCGAAATGTTCTTTTCAAGGGCGCAATAGGCATGTGGAGCTTTCATTTTTCAGACTTAGAAATATTTCAAGTCATTTCATTCTCCAAGGGCGCATATAAGATACAGAGCTTTCAGCTTGGGGCGCACTTAGTGTATTTTAAATCCTCCTCCAGGCGCATATTGAAGTGTGAACTTTTAAATTCAATCTCTAGGTGCAAATCCATGATGGAGTTTTCATTTTGTCACTTGGGCGAGTTTGCAGAGAGGGGCGCATTTCATGTGTCAAGCTTTCAATTCCTGTGAGATGGGCGCATTTGCTAGTTGATGCTTCCAGTTTTGACTTAAGCGCATATGAGGGTCCTCACTTTCATTTTTACGCCTTAGCATATTTCCAGCTCTTTCCAAAGTCTAGGCGCATTTGATTACCTGAGGTTCCAAATCTAATGCCTTGGAGAATTTCGAAGTTACCTTTTCAGGGGCGCATTTCACCTGGGGAGCATCCAGTTTACTTGCCTTAGAAAAATTTCGAGGCTCATTGCAAGGTGGGGCGCAAATCATAGGTCAAACTTTCATTTTTTTGACTTGGGCGCATTTGGCACATGGTGTTTTCAGTTTTAATGCCTAGGCGCAAATCATAGGATTAGCTTTGAGTTTGGGGCGCATTTGATATATCTAACTTTCATCTCCCGTGCCTTAGAAATTTTTAAGTTTCAACATCTTCTTCCAGGCGCAAATTCATGGGTGAACTTCCATTTCTAACACTTGATAAAATTTTGCTTTCTCCTCTTCTGGGCGCATTTAACTGGGGTAGCTTTGAGTTTGGGGGGCGCATTTGCCAGGCTCTCCTTTCAGTTTTCCCATGGCGCATTTGCAAGGGGCTGCTTTGAGTTTCAACACTTAGCACGATTTTAAGTTCTCCTTTCAAAGGGGCGCATTTGAGCCATGATACTTTCAACTTCGTCAACACTTAAAAGACTTTTAAACTCATCTTCCCTTTAAGGTGCAAATGACCACTGGAGCTTTTAGGCGCAAAACATAGGGGGAGCTTTTAATTTTGTGACTAAGAAAATTTTCCAACTCACTTCCAAAGAGGGGCGCAAATCACATGGGGAGGATCCAATTTGGGGCGCATATGAACTATGTAGCTTTCAATTGTTAATCACCTTATCCCTTCCAGGGGCAAATGAAACCCCCTTCTTCCAATTTCATCATAGGCGCATTTGATATGTCCAACTTTAAGGCGCAAATTTCATGTCAAGCTTTCATTTTGGAGTGGGGCGCAAATAGTATGGTGTTCTTCAAGTTTCAACGACTTAGAAATTTTTTATCACCCCCATTCAAGCCAGGCGCATATGATAGACTTAGCTTTTAATTTGAATGCCTTAGGCGGATTTTCATACTTCAACCTCTTTGGGCGCATTTCACCCTAGCAACTTCCAATTTTCCAGACTTAGGCAATTTTCCATCTCTCTTCAGCTCATCAATGTGAATTTCAATGCTGGACTCCAAATTTTATCCGTTTTAGCGAATTTCATGCCCTCTGCCAGATTTAGGTTGATTTTCTTCTATTAACCCTAATTTACCCTGACTTTCTATTTTTGGAAAGTTTTTTTGAATTTCGCGCCAAGGACTGAATTTTGACTCCAGAAAGCCTGATTTTCGCCCTGCTCTGCATTTCAACTGATCTGCTTTGTTGATGCCTAATGCCTGTTTACACCTGCTATTTTTAGCAACCTGCTAAAAATAGAAATTGCTCAGAAAGTCTTCAAATTTCACGTGCTAAATGCCTGAAGCGTGGTGATCGTAGCTGGATGCTGCTTTGGAGTCAAAATTCTCTTCGGAAGAGTTGGCTGATACAAACTTGGGTTCTCTCAACATGGAGGCTTTAGAAGTCGAATGATGGGAGTTGCTATTTTAGCGGCCGTAAGGCAGAAATTGGGGTTTCCTAAAATCAAGGGCTGATACAAACTTGGGTTCTCTCAAAATTCAGATGGAGATATGGAGAATACGGCCCTTCTTGTCCAGAATGTGGAATGTGTATGGTCTAATAGTCAACAAGAGCATCAAAATCCAGTTCTAAAGAAGATATCTTTGAAAATTCCAAAAGGATGGTTGACTGTCATTATTGGAGAGGCAAGTCAATATTTGTTTCCTTGTGTGGATTATTTTCAAAAAGTGATATTGTCATGTTTGATTATTTGTCTCTTCTTACTGTTGGACTACAAGATATTCATTTCATTTTCAGCAAAGTTCAATGCATGGATTTAATCTATTTTACCTATCTAACCTTTGCTGCCTCATTCTGGAATTGTCTTTGAGGTAGTTGGGAAGTGCATCCTGGATAATTAATAATACAAATAAGCATCCAATTTTACCATTTATGCTATTTCTGATATATGCCAGTATAAATTGGCCTGTCTTGGATAGTGAAACATCACGTTAAATTTTATGTTAAACCTGAATTTTTGTCTAATGAGCATTTTTTACCATCCAACACTCAGTTTCAACTTTTCTCCCATCCTTTCTTATTTGCATATTGACCTTAGTTTGTACAGCTTCTCGTGTGTGGTTCATGTGAGCATATTATTGATTAGTTAACTACAGGTTGGAGCTGGTAAGTCCTCACTATTAAATGCTATACTCGGAGAGATGCGATTCATTAATGGCAACATTTCTCGACACGGTGCTGTTGCTTATGTTCCACAGGTTCTGGGATTTGCAGAGTGCTTGTCTTCTAAAATTTATTTACAATTGAGAGCTCTACATATGTCTTCTTATTTAAATAAAATATTTAATGATGTTGATTACATGTAGGCCCCATGGATACAGTCAGGAACAGTCCGTGATAACATCCTCTTTGGAAAGGAATATGATGGAGATAGGTTTGTCGCGCCTCTGTGACTTAAACACATATTTGATTTGATAAGTACCAGACTTCCCACACAGACTGGCTTAAATTTTTATATTCTATAATTTGCAATATTTTTATTTTCAAATTTGTAAATATAAAATCTATTAGATCATGAATGTGAATTACAAGTCAGATAGAGCTCCATGGCACAGAATGCTGACTACAAGGTGACAGAATATTTTACTATTATTTATTAAAGTTGATATAGTCATATTTATTTATTTTTCATTTGAGATTCAAAACCTTTGTTCTATATCTGAAACATAACTTCTGTAGAAAACAAATTCTTTGTTATACAATAAATCTTACTTCGTACAGCCCATAGACATTTGACCATTTGATAAAGATATGCAGAAGTGCTTAAGGCATGTGCATTGGATCTGGATATTCGCTATATGAAGGGATGTGACCTGGCAATGATTGGAGAGAAGGGATTCAACTTGTCAGGGGGTCAAAGAGCACGTTTAGCACTTGCAAGGTGAAATTGAGACTACAGGCTTATCCATGTTTAGCATATCTTCTTTCTATTATGCTTTATCTTCATTTTATTATGCTATAGAAATGCTTAAAGTTCCTAGCAATATTTTGACAAATTATAATTTTTTGCAGGGCTTTATACCAAGATTGTGACATTTACTTGCTTGATGACACATTGAGTGCTGTTGATGCACATGTTGCTGCTTGGATTTTACAAAATGCTATACTAGGTCCTCTGATGGCTCATAAGACACGAATTTTATGCACTCACAATACTCAGGTTTATCTTTAATCACCTAGGCCACCTAGTGCAATGTTTTGTTTTTTGTAAAAAGATACTATGAAAATTGTTTTCTTCAACTGAAGAGAAAAAGCTTGTCATCATACACCGGACTCCATCATGGCATAGAATTAGGTCCTGATTTCTATTGAGATGTAGTTAGCATCTCCTTGAAACATCATCCAATCTCTACTCACAAGTATTATGTTAAATTCAAAGTATAAAATGTAGAGCTTAGCCATAATATCTTATTTATTACATAAAACTATCGATTCATCTAATTGACAGGTTGACATTCTTTTGGATTGTATCCTAACATAAAGTGTATATACTATATACATCACATCAAATTATTTGTAATGTCCCCATTCTTTCGCGAGCATCAGAGTTGGTGGATTAGCCTATTATGTCGATCCTCGTAGGCTAATGGGTCTGGGTAGAGGGTCACTTGGACAAGCACTTGGTCGTCAAATTGCAGTGTCGATCTCCGGAGTATGGTGGCAAGGTGAATTATGGCGTTTGGCGTGATACTTGTGCTTAAATTAATGATACTCACCTTTTATTTCATCATCTTTGGCCTAGGGACCATGTGCCTTTAAAATGAAGGGGTCACTTTATATTTTTCAATTACTATTCATTCATAAAGTGAAAAATGTTAGAACTTAAGTGAATAGTGCTCACTTTTATGAATAGTGTTTTTCAATGCAAAAACATATATTTAGAAGGAAAAGTTCGACCCTCTTCATGTTGGAGTTATTTTGCTTGCTTGGCTTGTGAGTTTGGAGTTTGGGAGAGAGGGAAAACTAGGGTTTCCTGATTTTTGCAGTGGGTGAGCCTGGAGGGGGCTTGTTGTTCGCTTACGAGCTGCTTGAGGGTGTGAAACACCACCTTAAGGTTGCTGATCAGAGTTTAGATGCTTCATTTGAAGTCATAGTTTGCTTTTAAAGGTTATTTCGAGCATTTTTTGAGTGGTTTATGTACTGCCATAGACTCCATTTCCATTTACCAAAGAGCTGCTTGCATTTTGAAGGTTTTGGGACTGTTATGATAAGCTACAGCCAGCCGCCATTATCTTGAGGGTTTCTCAGCCAAAATAAAAGAAAACTCCTCTTTAAAGGGGCTGCTATGACTTCTAAAGGGGGCGCCCTTGTTCTAGAAAGCCTTCCAATACGGATTTTGTGGGGAGAAGTGGGTATTTCAGCTGTTGTGAGCAATTTATTGGGGTTTGTTACTGTAACAAATCACTATTCACAGTGTTGTATGGCTGTAAGTTAAATTATTTCATAAGATGTATCTAGTTTTGAATCCTATGTAAGTCATCTATTTTATATAATCTATTACGTAATGAAGAAATCATATTTGGCTTTGAAATTGAGTATTTTATTCGATGTATCTCAGTAGATTAGTTTATTAGAAGTTTCTACTTCATGTACATGCTCTTTAGTTTTAGCATTATTAGCAAGCAAACTCAAAACACAAAAGACGGAATACAAGCCAAAACAAAAATCAGACCTACAAACTCAGTGAAAACAAATCAGCAAAGTGGTGGAACACTACATTAAGGTCAACACCTGAAAAACAAATATCAATAACAAAATTGTTTTCAAAGATTTTTTTAGCCAAATATGTTTGGTAAATTGCACAAAGAACATAGTCACATCATTTGTAATCTAGTTTGATTTAAGTTCAAGAGACTACATAATATTTTGGGTTTACAAGGTTAGCATTAACGACCAACTTCATTTGTGTTTCACCCCTATGAAGCCTTTAATGTTAGGGTCCTTTGTTTATGTTTCACCATGTTCATTTGTGTAATGTCCCAATTTTTGAGGTCTCTTGCAGTGTAGTTGGAGTTGTCGTTCAAGGTTTTTGTCAACCAATTCAGGGGAGTATTTTGCCAATGTGTTCATATGATTTCTTGGTGACATAAGGCGTTATGAGTTATTATTTTAAATAACGTTAAAATATAAGGTTAAATTTAATATTTAATTAACATTATTTAATAAAGTTACTTTTATAAAGTGACTTTATTAGCAACTTAGGGGGACATAAGGTTAATTTATAAATTAATTAAAAGGTTGCACAACACTAATTAGGGCATTGAGCTTGGTATTATAAAAAAGGATTTTGGGGATTCATTTGCTTATGCTAGCTTATTATTTTTACTTGGTTTTTGAGTTCTCAGAGCTCTAAACCCTAGGTTGGAAACCCTAAGGGTGAATTAGTTTCGATAGTGAGACTAATCTATCCTAGCTGGTCCAGTTGGAGAAATTATACAGGTTTCTCACTTTGCGCATCATTATTGGAGTTTATTTTCTTCTGCTTTGAGCTTTCGTGCTTGACATTTCTAGGGTTTTGGTGGTGAAACGATTCCACCCTAGCCATTTTGAAGGGGAAATCACACAGGTTTTCCAGTTGGGCTTTCATTGCAATTTTGTGAGTCTCCCGCGGAGAAAAAATTGGAGTTAAACGATATACTTTTCTATGGCTTGAGACTAGGGTTTGGCGTCTAGGTTTGATGAGGGTTTATTTGCATAGCGCGTCTCCCTATATCATTTGGAGTTGAGGGTTTGATGAGGTTTGAAGGATAATGTCAAAAGTATTTCCAACCACCATTATCAAAAGTTGCTATTCAGGTTGTGATTATCTTTATTATTACTTGGGCTGCTACATAATGCTGGACGTGAGCCTCTAGGGTGACATTATTATTGCCTCTTATTGATTGTTGAGTTGTATTGGAGTGGGTCATTCCTATCTACAATAACTAATGGTCATTTCCAACTTGCAAAATGAAGGGAATATCTCAAGGGTTGGCGTGAGTCAGTGTAATATCCCCTCTCTAGTTAGTGGACCAGGAGTTAGGATTAGCCTATGACGTTGGTCCCCATAGGCTAATGAGATGTTTAGGGGACTCGTTCGAGGGTATTCAGGTTTGTCAATAGACTTGGGGTATCTAGTTTAGTGTATACAGCTCAGTGATCCAATATATTGGTTGGTAGGTCTTACGAAGGTAGTTCAGGAGCATATCTTTCATACTTACTATTTATAGTAAGTTATACCAGGTTTAGTGGTCATCACGCCTATAGTTGGAAATTGTGTTGGGAAAACTCCCAGGGGTTATTGCTAGTTTATTATTGAGAGTTGGCGGTTTAATTAAATTATTAAAGTCAAATTACTTTAATAATATTAATTATTAAAGTGACTTTATAATTTAATGTTATAAAGTGACTTTTTAATAAAGTACTTTATAATTTGGCATTATAAGGGGGATAAAGTAACTTGTTATTAAAGTAATATATTTTAAGTTACTTTATGAATATTTTATTTTATTTACCATGAAAAGCCCGCAAGTAACCTAAAAAACTCGTGTCTTTTTTGTTAAAAACTCGCTGAAATTTCCCAAACAACTTTGTTTTTCTAGTAGATTAAAACAAATCACTGTTTTAACTTCATTTTGGCCTGTGTTTGGCATGCAACAAATGATTTAGGGCACACGATGGGTGATTTAGGGAACACGATAGGCTATTTAGGGTAGGCAACAAGAATTTAAATTATAACTTTTAAAATAATAATAACTCGTTTTTGATATATTTTTATCATGTATTTTTAATTAATATTAGTATAGAAGAGATGGCGTTCACTCTGCTGGTTGAGTGTGCGACCATGGCCATTAAGGCCAGGGCTACATGATGAACCCTTCCTGTGCATGCCATCAGTGGTTGGTGGATCGTTTTTCTGTCTTCAAGAGCTTCAAGGTGGGGGGTTTCTACTGTGATTCGGGGGTGTCTACTATGATTTGGGGGTGTAACTTTGTGATTCCTGCGTGGTCTTTTCAAACGTGTTCCTGCTCTTCTCCTTGCTGCTTCGCTATGTGTGGCAGTTTTTTGTTTGTTGTCTGCATGTGAAGTGGTAGCCGCGGGCTTGGCTTGCCTACGCGGGCCTTGGCTTTGGTCGTTGGTGCTACGCATGCCTTGTTTGGCTGCGCCTTTTGTCTCTGTTGCTCGTGCGGGGCTCTGCTTGGTGGGTATTTACCACGTGGGGACTGTGTAGTCCAACCTTGGTTCTTTGCTATTTCTTGTGGTTGTGTGGTGCAGGCTTTTCCATAAGGGTTGGTTTTGATTTTTGTGTAGCAGTCTTATTGTAATTGTTGTGCTGAAACTTCATTTGTTCAAGGGGCCTAAGGGCTTGCATGCCTGTTTAGGGTCATCATCTGCAATAATGTTGCAAGGGGAGTCATTTGGGGCGAGCCCCAAGATGGATTTCCGAGCTGCATTTGCCTCGAAACGTGCGTCACAGGTTGAGAAAATTTACGATAACAACCTTTTTTCATCGAATCCGGAGAAGATTGAGATGTGTTTGACTAGGGGGTCATGGATTTCGAAGATTAATGGGTGCCTGGAAAGGTGCAAAGAGAGGCCGAAATTGGTGATTTCGATGGAGATGCTAGTGGGAGATATTAATTACTACTCGAGACATTCCCTTTACTACAAGTTCTTGGGATTGAGAATCTCGTTGCAATTTTTGGAATCCTAGGCTCAAAAGAAATGGATGCCAGTGGGGGAGATGGAGATTCGGCTCCTAGAGAATAACTATTTTATGGTTACATTTGATTGCATGGCAGATAGGAATAAGGTATTTGAAGGGGGCCCTTACTTTTACAACTAGGTGGGATTGTTTATTAAACTGTGGCATGTGGGCTTCAATCCGACTGAGGAGCTTTCGAGTCGGGTTCCAGTTTGGGTTCGACTGTTGAGGTTCCCGGTTGAATGCTGGCACGATGATGTTTTGCATTTACTGGCCTCGATGCTCGATAGACCTGTTGGTTCTTCGCAACAGACACAGTTGAAAAAGGTAATGACATATGCCTGGTTTTGTGTGGAAATTGATTTAAGCAAACCATTGCCAGATTCTATAGAAGTGTGTGCAGGATCTTATTCATGGGTGTAGCAGCTAAACTATGAGACCTTACCTTTTCAATGCTGTCTTTGCCACAGATATGGCCACTTACAAGGTAGGTGTCCAAGGGCCAAGCCTTCAGAGGCCCAATTCTCAACCTCCTCGCAATCCGCTTAGGGTTGATAAGGGCAAGGATCCTATTCTGGGTGGTGGTGCCGGTGATGATGGATTTGTTCCTGTCAGGGCTCGGAACAGAAATAGGGGGCAGAAAAGGACTCTGAAGGAAAGGCAAGATGATGACACTTTTAACAGATTCGAGGTGTTGGATGAACTTAGCCAGCAGGAAGTGAATCCGAGACTGTTAAATTTGGATCAGGGGACTTTGGGTACTGGATAGCTTGGGCCTCCTTTGGAGGCTATGCAAGTCATGCAGGAGGCCAATTCTGGGCAGATGGATACTGATCAGCAGATGGTTGTCCTGACAAAACCGGAAGTTATTGTTGGAGTAACGAAGAGTGCAGGAAATGGGTCTCCTAAGTCTCTGAAAGGAGGGGAAGTGGAAAAGAACATCTTGTCTTCTTCTCGCATGGGTATTCAACAAAAGGATCCAAAGAAAGGAGTTGGTGAGAAATCTTCCAAGCTGGGTCAGAAGAAGGATATGGATAAGATTAAGTTAACTAGGGAAACATTGGTGGAATTAGGGGCTGTGAAGACTTTAGACTCGCATTTTTCATGCCCGTCGAAATGATTGTTCTCTCTTGGAATGTAAGGGGCTTGAACAGTGGCCCTAGACAAAAAGCTTTTTGGGATTTAATACAGATAAATCTTCATAATCAGTTATAATAACATTGAAATGACTATTTGATGGATACCTAGAGACTTTAGGAAAACTTTTGAAACAAAATGACCATTACAAATTGTCAATTTGATTACCATGATCACCTTTACAACTTATGTTATTTCGATTTAAAAATGTCTGTTAACACTCGCATGTGTCTATTTCTTTGTTTTTCTTGTTTTTCTTGCTTTATTGTATTTGCTTAAGGTTATGAAATGTCCTACCCTAATTTCGTATGCAAATTTTTTCGAATTTCATCAATTGACCTGCTCAAGCATTTCATCAAACACTTTGCCAACACACACTTCAGGACTGGTTATCAATGATGTAAGAACCCTTACTAGTTCTGCTCTGAAAACTCAGTTTTGCCCACTTGACAATTTGTCAAACAGTTGGTATGCAAGGCATTTGAAGTCTGATTTTTTGGTCTGATAGAATTTTCTGAGTTTTCCAATGTTTATTTTGCTTGATTTTCAATGCCAATCTCATAAACAAATACATACAAATGATAGACTAGAGACCGTATAAACATATACCAAAACCCAACAAGAAATTAAGCTTTTATTGAATACATGATAAGTCTGATTACAGGTTAACAGGTCTGATTTGAAGTATATCAGACTCAGATAAAGATTACGATCTTGTTCCAAATTAAAGATTTGGGTATATACATATACAGATCATACTCGGGATTGTTGCCTCTTTATTGTATGACTTCGAATGATGATATATAAGCTCCGGATGAAATAACTTCAATGCTGGAAGTCTGATATGAATAACCAGCTACAGCTCCTAAGCCACCTTCACCGGTATCAGCTCCTAAGCCACCTTTGTATTTACATGGTTTCTGTCCAGCAAGCAGTTCTTCAAGTTTACTGAAGCTAGATCTGAAATTATTTTCACAGAATTTAGCCTTCCCTAATTCCACTCTCAAATTTACTATCTCCTGCTCGAGTCTGGAAGATTCTTCAGACTTGTTCTGCACCATTGTAGTCAAGCATTCTTCAATCCTCTTATTTTCTTATACTGTCACTTTCAGTCCAATTATCTCTTGTTTTAGCTGTTCACTTACTTCTCTATGTCTTTCCTTAAATTTCTTCAATTGTTCCTTCAATTTCTGAACACATTCATTTGTTTCATCAAGATTCTCTTTCAAATCTTTGTTTTCTCTTTCCACTTTTGGTGGGGGGTTTGGAAGAGCCCTTGTACTCATGCCTCCTCTCTGGTTGAGTTCTAGGATAGTATGGGTAGACCACCTTCGGTGGCTTCCTTTTTGTAGGATGTGTGGTATGTTGGGCCCACTTTTATCCTGTGGCAGATCTGGCTGGAGCCGAATCGGTAGATTTTCCGAGGTGAGAAGCTGTTGGTTCAGCAAGTGTGGATCTGTATGTTAGGTATGATCTAGGAGTCGGTTGCGGCTAAGAGTGTGGTGGTCTTCCCCTTAGAGAAAGGTGATGCTGAGATGGTGGACAGACTGGGAATTCAGGGGTTATATTCTTCTGCTAGTATTAGGAGAGGTAGACAGGGGAAGAAGAAAGTTTAGCGGATGGGCGGTTGGTTACCTCCTCCAAATGGCGTGCTGAAGGTCAATACTGATGGCTCTTCTAGGGGAAATCCTAGGCCTGCTGGTATTGGAGGGTTGTGTAGAAACCCTAGTTTTCCCCTATTCTCGAATCTAACAGGTTTGAATCTTTCTGACGTTTTTGGTTTTTTGCAATTTTTTGAGTTTTTGGAGCAATAAATGAATGGTACGATTTTGCTTGAAAAATAATAATAAATTTAAATAAAATACTTCTACTCTGATAACAGGAGATTTTGATGCCAGTACAAATGCCAATCTATTATTTGTTCTTCCGGGACAGTTACATAAATGATCTACTGACATGCAATGAAAAAAATAATAATTTTTAATGTAAAAACCTGGTAAACCAGCAACAGCTGAAGGTACAGATTTGGTACGGCTGAGTTAATAAATGCTCTTCTCCCTCTGAATGGTGATTGCAGATGACTCCCAATATGCAGGCGCCTCCAGTGATGAAGGTTTGAAACAAATCTAGAAGGCGTTTCTCAAAGGATGAAGAAACACGTCTTTTGAGCAGGTACGGCCTGACAGATTAGTACGGCCTGTCAGTAACAGCATTAAAGATTGTACGGCCTCCTCAAAATCAATGTCCAAGTCTCTGTATTGGTGCGCCTAGATGAATAGATACTCTCTGAATGCAAACACTGAATAAACTCTGAAGATTGAATATTCTCTGAAGCTCTGTGATTCCTCCTGAATGAAGAAACCTCTGCTGCAATAAATCAAGTGGTATTTCACACCCTCTGAATTGCTTCCAGTGGAGATGGCTCGTTCCCCAAGGAATTCGAACTTGAAACCCTAAAGTCTCTTGCTCAGATCAATTTGATCAGTTTCTCAAAATCAATAATCTCATAATGGCACAATTCCCAAGGCAAATGCACTATAAGGCTGAAAAGTGCGATTTCCTTAAAAATAGGGTTTTTAATTAATATTTGACTTTTAATCTTTTAATTTCTCCATAGTCTCAGCCAAATATTTTAATATAAATTTAAATGCCAAAATGACCCCTTCTGATGATGGCGCACCCCTCAAGAAGAATCACTTAAGTTATAATTTAATATTATAACTTTATATTATAATCATTAAATGGTAATATTTAATTAATACAATTAAATATTAATATTTCTCCGCTACTCATCCATGATGCTCCGCTCGAATTTAACACCAGGATTCTCAATCATCGCTAAAAATAGCTCATACGACCGCCCGCCGTGAACTAAAATAGCAATTCTGCAAAAGTCCCGTCCGAGCCCGAGGCGAAACTATGATCAAGCTAACTCGCAGCCGAGCTAAGCTCAAGTGACCCTCTATCCAGTTTATGTTTATGGGGGTCGTGTGATAGGCATCTACGTATTCAGAGATGTCAGGGGACACATGACGGCTAAGTGGGATTCTTCGGGTTCGGTAATCTTTCTTTTCTCTGTCCATGAAGGGTTGTAGACTGTTAATTTTATGGAGGGTTTGGCAATTCTTTATGTTGTTGAGAGTGCTCTTGCTTTGGGCTGGAGGAAGATTATCTGTGAAGCTGATTCGCAGGTCTTGATTAATTTGTTGAATGGGTGGAAGATATCGGATATTAATTGGCAGTTGGCTTCTGTGGTTCAGAGGATTCTTCAGGTTAGTTCTTTGATGGAGGAGGTGTCTTTTGTTCCCATCCCAAGGGAATGGAATCGGGTTGCTGACTGTTTGGCCAAATGGGCCTCGGAGCATGAAGGTGACTAGAAGGTGGAAGACTGGTTCATGTCTCCCCTGAGTTACATCAGGATTTGGATCTGTTCGTTGAAGATGATAGGAATATGTATTGAGATTGTTGTTTTTGTTTTTCTAGTTTTGGGTTGGTTCTTGTTGGTGTTCAGGGTTGTGACCCTTGGTTTTTGTTGTAATGTTCTTATCTGATATTCAATAATTTTTTTACTCCTTTTTTAAAATAATAATAATAATAATAATAATAATAATAATCATATTAGTATAATGTAATTTAAATTATAACTTTTAAATTTTATTCAATTATTTGAAATTATATTTTAAAATTTTTTTTAGTGTTTTAAAAATTAATTTTATTTGTGTAATTTAATTTAATATGGTTTTTAAAACATTTTTACAAACAAAAAAGTGCCATACACATAATTTCGTTCTTAAGTGATAGAATTGTGAAAGTGGCATGTGGCATGAAGGTTTGTGTGGTTTCAATGGTCTTAATTTGGGCTTGGGGGCAGGGACTCTGTCCCTGACCTTGTTGGGGGTGTTGTCCCTGTTGTAACCTTTTCACACATCACCCCATTCAAAATGGGCCCCCCCTAATTTTTTCTCCGTTCCTCGTCTTTTGGCTTTGGTTTGTCTCTCTCTCTCTCTCTCTGTGTGTCTCTTCCTGCTATCTGCCTTTCTGGGGATGTGCCCGTCTTTGAGCTTAAACGTGGAATTTTGGCGAAGTATGAGAATTAGGGTTTGCTATCTTTTGGTTAGTTTGAAGTCAAATGGAGTAAGTGATCTGAAGTTTGGGCTTGGCATTGCAGTCAGTAAGCTTCTAGTAGGTCCCCAACAAAATTTCATTAGATTCTGACAACCTACTATTAGTAAGTGCCTAATTTGGGACGTTTTCTCAGCACCTTTTGAAGTTCTAACTGCTACATTGCATCCAGAGCACCTTAAACTACTTCTTTGCAAAATTTGAGCCAGATCCGACAACTTTCTATTTTTAGCAAGTATCACCTTCAGGAGTTGATTTTAGGGTTTGCATGTGAAGTTTTTCATTGCATGTTTGGAGAATATTTCTGGGTTTTCTGAGACCTACACGATGGTATAACATGCAAGATGAGATGATAACTTTCAGAACTCAGCCTTCAGAGGCTATTTTTAGGGTTTGCATGTTGGAATTTTCTACGCATGTCTGGATATTCTTTGTGGGTTTTTCAAAAGCTTCGCAGTGATGTGACATGCAAACCAGGATCAAGACCTTTTTCAAGAGCTGTCTTCAGAGGCTATTTTTAGGGTTTGCATGTAGGACTTTTTAGTGCATGTCAGGTTATTCTTTATGGGTTTTTCATGAGCTACACAGTGATATGACATACAAATAGAGTTGGTCACTTTTTTGGGGACTTACTATTTTTAGCAGATTCACTCTTGCAGCCCCCCCCAACACTTCAGTATCACAAACGAACCGACATGCAACAAAAACGGGGTCAAACGAAGATCGTTTGAGCAACATGCAAATTAGATTAGGGTTTCCAGCTTCGGGACCCAAAATGGGGGGTCAAATGCCAGAATTTCCGAAAACTAGTGTATCCCACTGCGATCAGTATCTTTCAAGCTATCCACTGGTGAAATTTGAAGGCAATTTGAGCACTTACTATTTATAGTAAGGCATTTATGAAACAGGCTATTAATAGTAAGTCAGCAGCAGGTGCCAGTGTGAACAGACAAGTTAACCCATGAGGATCATGTCATTCAGATTTCAAGTTAAACGGAGTTGCAGAAGACCTGAAAACAGGCAGTTACTATAAATAGTAAAACACCTCCAAAAACATGCTATAAATAGCAAGTCAACACGAGATGGCAGTGTGAACAGATCAACTTGGTCATGAAGATCCTGTGGTTGAAATTTCAGATCAATCCAAGCTTTAGAGGTATGAAAATCAAAGGGCTTACTAAATATAGTAAAATAGGAGCGAGCAAGCCAGAGAAATGTGTAAGTCTGAGAAATTTCCTTCACCCCCTGTGAAATGCGCCCAAGATGAGACTGGCAGATGGAAAAAGTTTCAAGTTTGGAAATTCCTGCTCATACCCTCAAATGCGCCCTCAAGGAGAAATAGAGGTGATAAAAATTTTCTGAGTCTGAAGAAGTTCTTGCTGGACCCCCCTAAATGCGCTCTGTTATGAAGTGAGGTTGAGAAAAGTTTCCAAGGCAAGTCAAAGTTCCTGCTTGAGCCCCTAAATGCGCCCTCATCTCAAGATGGTGATGGGGAATATTCTAAGTGTTGGCTTATTCTTGCATGACCCCCCAAATGCGCCCAAAATGACAGGGAAAAGGAGAAAAGTTGGTGGAAATTCCTTCACCACCTTGCATATGCGCCCAATGTAGAAGAGGTTGGAGGAGGCTTTAAGGCGTTGAAGTCAAAATTC